>JAHZMV010002987.1:0-99486 GCA_027743765.1 Coecobrya sp. COE2 | reverse complement strand
AGAGACGATGAAGAAGAGAAGGGAAACCGTTCAGTTGAAAGCGATTGATCTTAATAGGACCATCAGAGAAAAATCAAAAGCTGCACTCACTCAGAAAAAAGTGTGTCTTACGTTGGCTACGGAAGTAAAGAAGCTGGGCGATAAAATCATTGGTGGAACAAAGTACAAAGTTCCTAATATCCTTGTGGAAAACATTAATGAATTGGTCCGAAGTATGAAAACGATGGATTCTAAGCAGTCTCAAATCCTGCAGCGTGAAAGAGGTGTCACATTCAAACAGTTAATTCTTGACGAAGGATTCTTTAGTGCAACGCCTTCCGGCTCAAAAGGACCTGCTCCTTCTGCCCCTAACAACAACGCAACCACATCTCAAGTACTACCGGCAGTGACAGCAGCATTCACTGGCCCTTCTATTCAAACTCCAGTGAACAGTCAGCAGCAGAGACCACAGCAGTCATCCGCTAGACTTGCTAACGAAAGGGGTACAAGTTCAGTTGGTAGTGAAAGGGGCAGCCTTGGAGGGGCATCAAAGAATCTAACTGACAATGCTCAGCACAGCGGCCAGGAAGGTAAGAATGGCCGGGACGACACATCTAAACCTGGACCAAGTGTTGTTCCTGAGGAAGCAGTGGAAGAGAAAATGCCTCTGTTCATTACGCGTTGTGTCAGGGATTATTTTGAGGATTCGGAAGAAGGTAAGCAGGGAAAGGAAACAGTAACGGTGTCAGAAGAACGACTTCCTCTGCTGGCAGGTGATGTAATGTCAGCTATCCTCCCTGTTACCTTGGGGCAGATTGATATTGGGAATCAAGTAGATAGCTCTGTACTTCAAACTGAGATCGGGTTGGTTGTGCCGTTTCAAATTATTATTTTTTATTTTAACATGCATGTCTTCTCTATTCTTCTACATTCTACTAATACCTAACTATTAGTATTATCTCCGGACATTACTGTAACGACAAGGTTTTCTTTTGTTTCTTTTGCTCTTTTGTTTTGTTTAGGAGTGAAAACAGTGCTAATTTAATGGTTTCAGAGTGCACAATTTGTGCCCACACACTCCCATCTGCCCCGCCAGCTTATCCGACGGAGTTTGTACTGATGCAGACTGTAAGTTTCAGCATATTTGAGTAAAACAAGCCATGAAGAAAGTACCTGTGGTGCTTTCAATTCCTTGCATCATTGACGCTCTCTATTCTCTCAACAATTCTTGTCATTGCCCAAAGTATTGGTAAGTCAACACTTTGTCTCAGTGTGAATGACTCAACAACTGAATTATTATCGGTGGTGGAACAATTTCTTCCGGTTACTTTTTTCAATCGTTTTTTTTTTGAAACATGTACATAATATGCTAGCCATCTAGTTAAGCTGTAAATAGCATACTATAATTATTATGCGTTTTAAAGTGGTTACTATCTTGAGTATTTTGTAAATTTTGAGTTTTTCGCTGTTTTTCTTTGGGATTTTGCTGTAATTCCCAGCTTGTATTTGAGTGATGGTTTGTCGTTTTTGGAATATTTGTTACAAAGAGATTAATTTTGCTTCCAATTATATGCCTTTTACAATTTAAGGAATTGTAGTTGCTTTTGTACAGAAATAATTTTTCATGGTCGATTGGTATTCTGATTATTAGCTATTGTTATTTGTATTTAGTTGAGGAATTCCTTTCTACCATGTAATGTTGTTGTACGGTGTTATAACTTTTGTCTGCATTTCTTACAATAATTATAACACTAATGCACATTAGAAAGATTGTTAGTGGAAAGTTTAAGTGAAGTGAGTGAAAGTGTGCTGGTCTGCTTGTTTATTTTACTTATGCCAGTATTTTTCTGTTGGTTTAAAAAAGTTTAAATATTGTATATTTATTGGTTTTGATAGTACATATACATTAGATAGGGATAAATATTTTATCAATCAACAATTGATTGATTTTCTTAGCTACAGTTTTGTCTTTGTTTTCTTTGTTGGATAGTTTGTATTTTAGGAGTGTATTTTGTTAATTTTTGTATCAATTGGTATTGATTAACTTCAATTATGATTTCAGTTTACATATTCTGTTCTTTTTTAACTGTAATCTTGTATGATTTTGGCCAAATATTTTTGCACAAAGTTTGTTGGTGTGTCTTGTAGAGCACAACCGGAAGTACGTTAAACTGTTACACTTACTGTATTGTTAATTTACAAAACACACAAAGTAAATACTAACTCTAACTTTCAGTATTTAGGAATGAAACGTTAGTTAAATCCAGAGCTTCTTCATCTTCTCGATAAAAATGTAGAACGGTAGTGATTATAAGACAGACAGAAAACCTAGTTAATATTTTCTTACTCAGCAAATAAGATCCTCTTCCTGCGCGCTTCAGGCATTAGGAAAAATCTTGGATGACATAGTCAGTAAGTCATGGATGATTTCGAATTAGATAAATGAAGCGGTGAAACGCGGTTCGATGTTGTTGTCGGTGAAACGCGAGTACTTCCTGAAGTATTCCTGTGATACAGTGAACCACTACGTTTTTATGACCTCAGCCTCCCTTGAGGGATGCCCTATTTTTTGTAATTATGAAAAATAGTATCCGGAGAATACTTATCGATGCATTAAAACTCTGACCGAGTTTGGGAAATGTATGGAGATTTTTTAGTTCATCGTTTCCATGAGATTGTATCCAAGTGGGACTGGATTACGACACGACAAGATTAACGTTGTGGAACCGTGCTTAAGTGATAATCAGTGATTGGCTTCGTTTCCAGCACACATTTATGTACTATGGATGCAACGTGCCATGTAATTGCCTGCTAATGATTTTTAGTTTAAACTTAAATAGATATGCTCAAACAGAGAGGACGCACGTTTTTCTGTGGTTCGCATTTCAGAACGGGTATTAAAAATCCGACTTTAGCGTCCATCAAGCCATCCTTTCAGCAAACAAAGTATCCTCGAAAGTACTTTCGTCACCACTATAAACGCATCACGCGGGGATCTAATATTATTGGAAAGCCATTGTTTCGCGTGCAGCTGTAGTTTTTTAATTACGTACTTAATTACGGTCGGAGTGAACCTTCATGTGTGATTAATCCTCCAGAATAATGGAGAGAAGCCAAAAAAATGAAACTCAACAATTACCGTCTACCATGTAAATTAATTCGAATTATTCATCGCACTCGTTAATTTTACATTTAAGTTTTGTAGTAATCGCAGCCTCAAATAAAACTATTTAAAAAATACGTTTAATAGCCCAATAAAAGAAAAAAGCGAAAACACGGAGGCTTAGTAACTTTTGTTGCTTATATGAAAACCATTCTACTCTATTTTTTCTTTATAAAAGTTAATTATTTTGTCCACAATTATTATGCATAATTTTTTGTAGGTACACGTTAGAAAATATAAACAAGTGTATTTATTGAAGATTAAACTATATTTTGAAACGTGGTTTAATATTTTTATATAAAAATCGCATTCGAAATCATGCCATTTTTTGCAATTGTTAAAATGCTTAATATGCCACGTTTAAAAGCCTTATTTTTTGCTTTTAGTTTGTTTTTTCATTTTGTTAACCAAAAATGAAAGTTAATTGAGATATTATTTACAACGGGGATCTTTACCTTCATGGATACTTACATGAAATATTATTATGTCGTATAATATCTCACTCATGTGCCTTCCTTCTTCCGTGAAGATTACTTCCGAGTCGTTAATTTGAAAGATATAATATTAATAATATATAATAATAACTATGTAGAGGAAAATGATGTACGCTTGTGCGTAAAATAAGATTATGAGAATATCTTTAAATATTTTGCGCGTAATAATAGTTCTTCTACTATGCTATTATTTTTCTATGTGAAAAGCAGTTAGAAATATAAGTAAACCACAATTAATATTTTATGTATTAATGGATCTACCTAATGATATAACAATAGTATTAAATTTGATACTATTGCTGTTGGTGTACAAAACCACATTTGATTATGATGTATTGTATATCATCATATCAACCAATCATAATAATGTCACGGTACTGTTACTATATTAATGAGATTAATAAAAACCTAATGAAAATCGTGCCGTAAATTGAAAACTGTTCCGCTTTGAGTTAATTGTAAGTATGATCATCTTTACCATAAACCGTCCAGTTTTGGAAACTGTTTTCATATTCAACAATTTGTGTGAACCGTTTGATGAAAAAAGGAATAACATGAATTAACAATTGCATAAAAAGCTCTTTTCATTTTTTTAATCATATCTGTCATAATTCCTCTCACGTTCATTAACATAAAAGGTGCATACTAATTGAACATTAAATAGTCTCAAAAAATTGTATCAAATAAATTCTTCTATGAACTACCTGTTTCGAATAACTGTGCTTTACATGTTTCTACTAAAACAACTCTACTTATACCAACAAAAGTATTAAATAACTAACCGAAAAACTTCTATTTCCTATTAAAATTGTAGGGAAAAAAGGTATACTAAGTACATCTATTATAAAAACAACGGGGGATTAAAATGAGTGCAAAGTTAGCTTTGCTACAAACCCAAGGGAATAAAAAATACTATTAAAACTTTTATGACTTTATGATAACACATGTAATTTGTAGCGCGCATAAAGACCATAATACATGTCGTATGAGTTTAACGTGCATTAGAACACAACTATAATTGATCACATCACTGACGACGGTTTGCTACAGATCAGTCTGTTTTTTCGAACAATCACAACAACTCCTCGTGATATATAAGTTATGTCTGTTTAGAGACTGAAGTCATGTTTTTAAAATGAAAGGGTGATGTGAAGTAAAATTATTATTGACATTGGATTGAAGGGAAGATAAATAAAAAGAAAATACTCTCTAGCAGTTTAAAATGAACGAACACAATTTTAAGAATACGATTTCACCAACAAAAATTTAGTAAAAATATGCTTTCCCTGACTCTGCCATGGCAATACTTCTTAATGCAATAGTAAATAGTTATATAAGTTTCGAATTGTAACTGTAATCCTTTGTAACAAAAATATAAGTAGTAGTAAAATCTAGTAAATTGAAGAACCGTTTAATTCCTCAAATGTCGGGAAACATTGCAGTCAGCGCAGTTCTAATAACGTTCAAGGTACTCTGCTGTATTATTCGAATTAGCGGCGCCGCCACCATTGGCGTCTTGTTCCGGTCTGTTGTCAAGTTTACTCCGTCTGGATTTTACCATGTAAATGAAATATGTTATGATCTCTTTCTCGTTGTCAACTGGAATTGTTTTGAAATGTCTGGTCAGCATCTGGAAGACAAAAATAACACGTTTACTCCTTGTTTTTAAACAGATAATTTGTATAAACATGTCTTACGTCTGCCAACTGTGCTTTATTTAATCCTGGTCGGGTAGAAATTTTGAAATGCTTCTTGTATCGTCGTAAAGTATTGACCTGCAACTGATACAGGTCAACTTCAGGAGTATCCTCAGCTTCATTTATTTCGTCATCAGATCCATGCTTTTGACGTGTTCTTGCATTCTGGATGACCATTTTATGATGATCACAGATGTAAATATGGTTAGCCTGCAAGACAATTAAACGGATGCAAAAATGCTTAACCTGTTTCACAGTTTTAATCTTTTTCAACGACATCATGGTTATTCCCATACATTGGTGTCAATCTCTAGTTTGAGCCTCTTGTAAAATGCCGTCCTCTGGACCCTTTTGCTATAGCTGGCGTTTCCAGCAGGCCGTTGACACCTCCGACTGTCGTCCAACAGACAACAAACTTGGTTTCTTGAAGCTGCCGCAGAACCACTGCCTCCGCCCGCACTAGGAATATACGAGGATCCTAGCCCACCTGCGGATCCCGACCCCGCACTTCCACTTCCAGCCCCAGTTCCAAAGTAACTGCTTGCAGCACCGCCTCCCGTGGATTTCGGAGGCGGTGGGTAGTCCTCATATTCATCCTCACTCATATACGCGTTCCCTCCACCACCATTCATTTCTCTCCACAATTCCTTCCTTCCTTCCGCATCCACCCAAACAAAACACCTTCAACCCCAATTAACTTATTTGTTTTATAGTGTGTGTCCAACACTTATCAAAACCCCGTCACAAATTATTTTCCCTCCACGTTATTATTACTGCGCAGTTTGAAATCTTTTAGCTAAAGTTGTGTTTAAAGTGGGGAATATTACTGATCATGTTTGAGAGGAGCCAGCAGTGCAGCCGCTCATTCTTTACTACTATCCACTTTAATCCCTTCTCTTGTTTGATAAACAATCTGCGAGCATCTCGTCAGATGGGCCATGCAAGCTGTACTACGTCCCCTCATGGCAGACAGACTGACATCCATTCCTTCTACACTCACGTCCAACACTCTTTACACGAATGCTCAGTGTCCTTCGCATCCGCTCTGCTGGTGTTGCGAGTGCAGGTCCTGCCATCTGCCAAGGACCTCGCAACTGCCAATTGGACTCTTCGACTGACAAGTGAGATGTGAGGTGGTGCGCCAAATACCAATATTTGTGTCGCATGCTTCGCTCACATTTGTCAGCTCTTCATTTCTTCTTTCCACATTTCTTGTGCTAGAGTGAAAGCTGTGAAAAATCCGGTGTGGGATTTTATTTTCCGGGAGAAGTTAATTAAGGTAAGCAGTCTGATTTATTGTAATGGGGAGGGAAAGTTTGGGGGTCTTCCAACAGGGGCAGTTATAGTTTAGTGGATTTCTTTTGTAGGTAATTAATATGGGGATGTGGGTGGGTAGAGAATTTTGTGAAGAAATTGGGATAATTCTTGTGGATAATTGATTAGTTAAAATGAAAGATACACAAAGTTTTATGTTGGTTAACGATCATTTCAGTGGAGTTTTAAACATTTCAATTGCATATAAGCAGTATTATAGGAATTGTCATTTTTACCATATGATTTAAAAGTATTCATAGTGTTGTGTGTTTAGTGGCTCAGTTTCTGTTCGCAGTTCATGTTAGAGTAATCATTCATTTGATTGATTAGCTTTGATGTTCTTGTTGATTTCATTATTTTTATGGTTCTAATTTTGTAGATCTTTTCAAAATGGCCAAACAAAAGGGTGAGAAGAAGAAATCTGCTATCAATGAAGTGCTTAGCAGAGTTTACACAGTAAATCTTCATAGACGTCTTCATGGAATCCGTTTCAAGAGGCGTGCTCCCAGAGCTATCGATGAAATCCGTAAATTCGCCCAACAGCAAATGGGAACCCAGGACGTTAGGATTGAGGAGACTGTAAATAAACAAGTTTGGTGTAGGGGAGTCAGGTAAGAAGTAACATTGAAATGTTCGACATTGTACCTAATTTATAATGAACTAAAGTTTTATAGATTAATGCTAATTGTCTCTCTTTTTGTTTTAATGATCTCCAGGAATGTACCATTTAAACTTAGGATCAAGCTTGAAAGACGCCGAAACGACGACGAGGATTCCGTTCATAAGCTGTATACCATTGTTTCTTTCGTACCCGTGGCGAGCTTCAAAGGACTGCAGACTTTAAATGCAGAGTCGAAATGATCGCAGATTTTTCAAATTGTCTGTAATTCAGCGGGATATTTTCCTAAATAAATTGGTTACGGTTTATATATTTACTTAATTACCTGACTTTATTCAATATACTTGTTTAATTTCATCATTAGTTACACAGTTTGGGTTTTCTATATTTATAATTTTTAATTAGTGTGTACATTTTAGGCAAAAGTCATATATCTCATTCACTGTCTCCTTAGATCAGAGAATCACTTTAGACAGCTGTAAGACCATTTTTCATTCTTTAGCTCGTGGCACTTTTACTGAATAGAGAGTGACTGTGCATGCTTTCCAGGGTTTTCGTATACACATTCACCGGCAATCCAAGTGGAACACACTTCCAGACTTTCCGGGTTCAAAATAACAAAATCAGCATCAGTTCCAAAATCCAAAGTTCCCTTGTGATCGTCAATCTTAAGAAGTAGTGCTGGATGCAGGGTTGCTGCTTCCAAGGCCTCAACAATCGTACAACCTTTGCAAAAAAATGCATGCATTCCATAAAGACTAAGTTGCTTAAAGGATATCATAATATACTAATCATTGTTTGTGGGATGCATACTTGTCGTTTTCCAAAAGTAATGAATGCAGGATATCATTGTAGCCACGCTACCAGCCAAAGTGTTGGTTCCCTTGATTTTGGCAACTGTTCCTTTGACCTCAATGACCTGCTGTCCGATAGGGTACACACCATCCGAGAGTCCCATAGCCGAGCATGCATCTGTCACTAAAACTATCCCTGTACCCCAAAAATGTAGGCATAATTTTTCATATTAGCATCGCAATTAAAAATTGTTTTATATGACTTGTCACTGTAAAAAGTACTGCAAAACTTGCTACCTTGTGGATAAGCCCGATATGCAATTCGTGTGGTTGCAGGATGTGTGTGGTTTCCATCTGCGATGATTCCATAGTAAACTGTCTTGCCGGGTGGCACTTTTTCGGATGCGAGGAGGCCAACCAGACCAGGATCTCGATGATGAAACTAACAAATAATTTAGTAAAATAGTTTCAGTCTTTGATAGTGGCTAGTAGGTATGAGTTTCCATTGCTGAATATATAATCTTACAATAGTTTGATAAATATAAATAATTTTTGAGAAGGTAGTGATAAAGTCTTACTGGAAGCATTGCATTAAATAAATGTGTGATAAAGGAGGCCCCGTTTTTTACTGCTTCCTCTCCTTCCCGTATGCTGGCCATGGAATGCCCTGTTGCAAATTCATGACTCTACATTACTAATTTCCTACCATGATAATGGTTTTTTAAGATAAGTAACTAGATAATTGTCAACATCTTACCTACTGACACCACAATTCCAGCTTTAGTAAGTTCCCGACATACGCTAACAGCGTTAGGCAGCTCAGGGGCCATTGTAATGATGCAAATAGCGTCAAGATGTTTGTATACTTCCCGCATGGAGTCCATTCCATTCTCAAAAGTCCTCATTGTGGCTGGGTCATGGGCCCCTTTCTTTTCTAGGTTTATGAAAGGTCCTTCCACATGAGCGCCCAGAACCTCAGCACCCTCCTTGCTACCCGGTTTTTTGCCCAAGTGCGGAAGAACCTTATCATAAACTTCTGGCATTGAGGATACCAGTGTTGGGCAAAAAGATGTGACGCCATGCGCTAGCATTCCCTTGGCCACCGTTTTAACAGCTTTTTCAACCGTATCAGTATCATAAGAAAAATCATAACCAAAGGCACCTGCACCACAAAATTACATATTATTATCATGTTACTAATGCATTGTTATCACATTCACTCTTCTCCAACCTTACCGTTAATCTGCACGTCAATAAAGCCTGGGGCAATAATGGCACCCCCGCAGTCTATCACTTTGTCTGGCATCATTCTGCAGTTAAAGAATAAATCCTCCGGATCCACAATATTCGAGCCGCTAATCCACAAGTCATCTTGTATCAGTTGATGACGCCTCAGAAGTTTACAATTTTGAAACTTAATTATTGGACGAACGATCTCGACTTTACGTCGAACAATTTTGTACGGGATCTTGGAAGGCATTGAGGCAGAACTCCTTTGTTGACGTGTTGACTCATCACAGGGATCACGCTGCAAATGTGGAAGAAATCATGTTCAAATCTCAGAGCCACACAGTGACACCCCAGTAGTCAGTGCAATAAACCCAAAAGATTCTAATCAGTAATTATTATATAAAAGCATGATAAATGAATGATAAGAGTAACTACCTTGACACAGCTCCCCTCGTTACATGAAGCCCCATCGCATGAAAGATTGTGCGGCTTGTGCACATAGCCACAGCTCACATCATATTTTCCAGACATGTTTTCCTATTAACTTTCTTTTATCTCCACCCAACTTGTTTTGTTCTAGTGGCCTCGAACGTATCAATCGATAATAATCAATAGAATGATAAGCTTTTATTGTTTACTCAAGCGCATTGGAGAAATAATAATGTGAGCTTATCCTTTCTCCGCTGCCGTATCCTTGTGATAGCAGGTTTCGTGATGAAATTAGCGTGTGTAACGTCTGCTACGCACATATACTATGCCAACTTGCAACAATGCGCACAACAATAAAAAAGTCCTGGTCTTTGGCCTGACAAGATGCAACAGTTACAGGTGGTGACGAATGAGTAGAGTGGGGAGAGTCTGTCAGGTTATTGAAATGAAAATGCGAGCATTGCAAAAAATGGCGAAGGCAATTATGTATTATATGATTTTAGTGGTCATGCGGCCGAGTCTTTGTGTTTCTGTCGTCAATTGGCAGTTTTGGAATCAGGGTTGGCCATCATCCTCACTTTGAATGATGATGGACCAGTAAGTAGTATGACCATTTGTGAGAATGGGTTGACGGTCCTGGCCGTGTAGGATGTGTGTCAAGTGTGGAAAGGAATAAAATTGTTGACACTGACATAATTATTAAATTGACGATGATGTTTAATATTATTCATGCTGAATTGACTCTCTCAGACCGTTTTGCAATAAGTAGCAAGTGTACATGTGGATTTAGAAGTGAACACATGTTCCTTGCACTCCTCCATTCTGTCCATGTCTCTAGTATTTGCCGTTTGCTGTGTGTACATAGACCTATTATTTTCGTCGCAGTAATAGCCAGTAGTCAATAAAGTTGTTGCATGAACATAAACATATACCAAGATTCTCTAATGATCCATCATAAATTCAGGTGGCTTGTCTTTGTCTTTGGATATAGCCAGAGTTTGGTCCGTTGGGTGCTAATTCGTAAAGCAAAGGAAAAATTGTTGGTGTGCTAGTGGCAAGAAATTATCTGCCCCTCTACCATTAAATATTCCTGCATGCATGTGTGTATGCAACTAGTAGTGTCATGGATAAAATAATATTGATGATGAATGAATGATGGGCATATGCAAACATTAAATGGATTTTTTGGGATAGGATAGAATCATTCATAATGAATCATGAAATCTTGACAAGTAGAGCAAAGATTGTTGGGTTAGCTAGTATATGCAGGTTAGGTTTGTAAAATTTTCTTTCACACTTGTTAGAGTGGAGACTGGACCTTTACACTGACTTGCTATTTTTAATTTTATTTTATTTTGGAGCTTCCTTTCCATTCCTACCGTACTATAAATTAAATTAAATCCATATAATGGACATTTGGTTAAGAACGCTAGTTATTATAAAATCATGCCTTTAGACGAAATATCTTATAGCTTACTTACTCCGAGTAAGTCCTGTCTCAACGTTTCATATTCCGAAAACTGATTCCGAACCAATGCCAAACCCTTTTCCAGTTCCAGTGCATGAGTTAGTATTGATATGAAAATTATACAGTTTCATGAAAATGTTTAGTGTATTTTTGGAGCTACGTACCCACTGTATTTCACACTCACACAGCTTATTGCTTTACTGCAAGATATTTGACGAAATTAATATGCAAGTTTGTTCCTACGATACACATTTAACACATGTTACTTCGCAATTTACTTTTATATTTTGTTTCATTTTATATGCATGTTTCTAGTATTGTGTGAATCAGTAGCCTTTCTAAAGAGCCGATTTTTACCCTCCCCCCTCCACTTTTTGTATCTCTGTAGGCTGATTCAAGTAATATTTTCAATTGTACAGATACAACCTGCTTTTATAAACTTTCGGTAAATCACTGACTACTTTAAACTGTTTTATCACTAATAAGTGGTACGCATTGTCACAGTGTCTAAATATTTCACGGTAAGCTATCTTGGCAAAGAAATCGTTAGTTAATTATTAGGTAAGTATACGACATGAAACAATAGTGGCATAATAACTGCCAATAAAATAGATAATATTTATGCCTGATACAGATTCCTGTGAGGTATGTATTTTCAAAGCAAATGAGGAAGTCATGCTATTTTAATGCGAAAAATATTTCCCTAATCATTCAATTCTGTGGAAAATGCCTCTATGCTGAGTAAAGCTTCAAGTAAAACTTTCCTTTCATGCTAATATGATTAATTAGTTGCTAATTCAATTTAGTTCAAAGTTAGGTATGCTTTGTAATTAAAAATTCAAGAACAAATATATTTTTTACATTCTTACTTTTATTATCATTATTTCGCTCCATATTAAAATTTATTTTCTTTACTGATGCTTTTAATCAAATTCAAGAATAAAACATATCCAATCCAAGTTGGTTGAAAAAATACTTTTAAATCGTTTTCGTGGCATTTATTTCAAACACGTAAAATAAATATTTTCAATCACTGATGTACAAGATTAATATGTACTCTGTACTACTTAAAAAAGGTTTTACTTTCAAAGAAACGCTAACTGATTTTTTTACAAATGATAGTAATATAAAAGTACATCTTGTTTATAATTATAAGAAGAATTATAATAACTTGGGACAAAATACAAAAGTTAGACTTTACTTTAAAATGTACTTACGATAATCTAAACGACAAGAAGCTAAAAAAGCTGCTGAAGAATATTTTTATTTGTCGTTGGTAATGTTTTTATTCATGCAGCTTGTGTTTATACCTTTTCAATGAGCGACGTAACATTTAGGTAATTTATATTTATTTATGTATGTAAAATTTTTACACAAGTAATTTGTTTTATTTATTCTATTTACTCATCATCTTCATCATCGTCGTCCTCATCTTCATCGTCATCATTGTCTTGAGGAGCAGCTTCTACCTTACCGCGCTTCTTGTAAGCGGTCATTTCCTGAAAATTAAAATTAACAGCAATAATTAGCAGTTATAATTATTGTAGCACATAAATGTGTTATATGCATACGCATTAATTAATATTTGTTGCGTAACATACAAACAGAAAAACCATTTTACAGGTTAGAAATCCGTCTTCTGTAACAAATGCTCACATGACTTAATATCATCAAAGTCAGTACAAGTGTATTAGTATTGCATAACTCAAAACTGCGTTAAAACATTCAAAATTGTAAATGTGTTACCTTCCATCGTTCAGCACACTTGCGAGAAAATTCAGAAAACACAACGCTTTCGTCAGGGTGTTTCTTCTTATGCTCCTCGCGACAGGTTTGTACGAAGAAAGCGTAGGCCGTCATGCGACCACGCGGTTTAGAATCATTCTTGGATCGCGGCATTCTGTACAGAAAAATAAAATAAAAATCACTCATTAATTCATGAAGTTATGTTGAATTGATCAACTACTTTTTCCCATTACATAACTTTACGTGAAATGTCACTTTAAAAACGGCAACACTAATAATTCGTTATGACACTTCTAGCTTCAGCGTTAATGTAAATTTTGACAAAATTTTCCAATAGGAATCCGACAGATATGTCCTCATATTCTATTTTACATGAAACTGTACTGTAGAGTACCCAATGAAAAATAAAACTGCTTTCCAATCAACAAGAAATTTTTTCACAGAAATCACTCCAAACAATCCAACAGCTAAACAATAAAATGTAACGCTTTCTCTTTGAATTGAAACAAATATGAATGAATGAATTGTGTCACCAAAACAATATCCAATTAATCACTAATGTAGTTGGATTGGTATCAATAAAATCTTAAAATCTCAAATTCAATATAATTATTATATATCCTATTTTTCTACTAAATCACTGCTTCACCCTTATAAAAACAGTAAAATAATCATCCTAAAATTTCTCCCATAAAAACTTGTTAACCAAAACTGCTGACGACAGCCAGGCGCCGTCAATTAACATGAATCCTCAATTAAGCTTAAAAACCTTGAACTTTATCTAAAATAATGTAAGCTTCCTTACGTCTTTAAACCGAGTATTTTTGATATGACAATAATATTTTATGCCAAAGACACTTGAAAGTTAAAAGCCCAACACACTTTATCTCGCAGGACAAGCCTGTAAAGCAGTGCGAGTCCGTCGGAGAAGTGAACAGAAGCTGAGAACCGGCAGAAGCATACCTCAGATCAAGCCAAAATAAGCTCAACTAAAAGTCAAGTAACGGATAAAATTTTTGAACGCATCAAAATATGTAGGGATTAAGCAAGACCCAAGCTATGCACACATTCTATAAATTGGCATCTCGTCCGGCAGCAAAGTGCAGAGCAAATGGAGACAAAGAAGATGAACAAAATGTAAAGGTAGGAGTGTGATGAATGCCTAAGCTGCTGGCCCAGCCAACAACAATGCATTGTTAAACGGCGGAGATTTGTATTGTACGTCTGTCTGTAAAAAAAAATGGATCTGCTCCACTGCCGTTGCTCCACACTACAAGACAGTACTTCAAGGTGTTATTTTGTACGGCAAAGTTTTGACTGGGCTGCCAGTGGCCACCCCCGAAAGGCGACAGACAAAACAGCCAATAGCGAGGTAGTGACACGTTGGGCGGCAAAAAAATCCTCACAACGCGCTCTGTCATTTTTTATTTTTTCTTCTTGTAAAATGTTAGTCCTATGCATCGGATCGCATTGTGTAAAAGTTAAACTACCGGCAATCCATTCACTTGACGGAGACGATGATATAATCATCGTGTCGCCTTGTGAGTTGTGGCGGTATGTGCACCAGCTTTCTCTAAGCTGCACGGAATAAACGGATTCTATGTACGCAGATTTGACAATACGATTTCGCTTGTTTGTTGCTCCGGTGCTGGTGGAAATGCATAACGGACAGAGTGCTAGTATGTACCAGCAACGATGAAATACAATAAGTAATAAGCCATCGCAATTACCTACCTGAGATTTTTTATGAATAGAAATTGGCCGGGATTTTTTACATTTAATTTAATGTTATTGATGATCTGATTTAATGACGGGACAATGTATCAAACGGAGTGAATTTCATGAAATACATTTTTAGCACTTTTTATATTATTTTCTTATGTATATGCTAGAATTTGTGAATTTCATTTATGACAGGCGTCATTTTAGTATCAAAATGAATGATAACTTATTAATCTGAGCCAACATTGTTAATTATATTTTAATTGTTAACCGTTTTTATTTATACGCTAAGAATGACACTTGCATGTAAACAATATGTTATGTAACATGTTAATGCAATATTGTTTCTTGTCTAACAAATGACGAAATAAATTGGCAAATTCAAATTCAAAAACGGTTGATTTTGAGTTATTCTTCATTGTCCAATGGGATTACGGTGAAGTCAACAAACATGCATGGAAAAATAAATATGAATTCTGTTAATTATTTCCAAAATTGTGTAAAAAATGGTTTACGCATTTTGTGTAATGAACATAATAAAAGTTTTGGCTTCCATTCATCATTATTATTATTATTATTATTAAAGAGAAAATAAAGTAATATACTTTCTTTCCTTAATACACGTGAGTGTAATCGTTAAAAATTAAAAAAATTCCAGACCCCTAACAATAGTTTATTTGACTGGAGGTGTGACTGACTGTAACTGGTTTTTAAATTGTTGTGTTTTTAATGCACAAGGGCGATGCAGGTGCAATATGAGCTTGATAAAATTGCACGATCTGAATATCATTTAAGACTGACCGAACGACTTAGTCATCATTAAAACACTTTTATCTCTTGAGATTGCTCTTATCGACCATGATAAGCAGCCTGTTCTGCATGTGCGTGGTATGATTGATGCTAATTAATCGCGTGTCTTTAATAAGAAGGTGTACATTTGATGATTTTCATAAGTTATGAAAGTTAATTTCTGCATGAATGTCATAATATCATGCACGTACTTCAATAACTGTTGCTGTAGTTTCATTATCAAGATAGACAGCAGTAAAGCTACTTTAGTTATAAAAAGTGCAAAGTAACAACATTGCGATGAAAGTGTTTTGAAAACGTTCAGAGTGATTTGTCTAACAATTACATTGATAGTCATATGCAAAAACAAAAATATTTGAAGTGGGTGGCGAGATTACTAATACCTGCCTTAAAAATCAGCCAATTGAATTAGATTTAAACTTATCGTAGAAATGTGACGATGTAGCAAACTTGTGTACGGTTTTTTATGTCGAATCTCATGTATCTGTCTGCATACATATTTATCACCTATTACAGATGCACAGTCAATTTGCTTACTTGTGACCATTTAGACTTTTCAAATGACAGTATTGATACAACCCTGAAATGAAATAAATACCTACTTATTTTATTTCGTGATACAACTACATATATGCCTGCTAAGCTACTTTAGCATATACTACTTTTGGATGAAACATTTTCTATATTTAGTATATTACTTTTTTAGACTTTTAATAACCAGCAAATCCTATTTTAGTTAGAATTTTGGAAATCACGGTTTCAACAACAATGAATAAGCCACCTTCTCTCTACATTACATATATGCCAGCAAAAGTTGTCATAGACGACTTGGTTTCGACAACCTACTCCATTCATTCAGGTAGTAACAATTACCGCAAAAAGGATTCCGGATTATTCCATTCACTGGTACAAAACAGCATAATATCCTGCTCAAGCCCTAAACATACGACACGGTGGTAAGCACAGGTGTGTTTGCTTGCATCTAGGCAAACATTCTGGGCAGTAGTGAAACTCCCAGCTATGCACAAAAATAGTAAATTCTATTATGAATGCACACAGGTAGTAATGAATAGAAAAAACCACAATGGTCTCTCTCGCTACAAAATCCTCTTACGTTCCTGTAGCTTTGCCTTGGATTTTCATTTTCCACAAAACTTTTCAAGTGTTTTGTGTTCATTAGTGAAGCATCATGGTCGTCGTCCTAAGTCGTTTCGTTACCAAAACCAAACATACAGTCATCACATAATAAAAATAATCATATTCATCAACTTTGAAGAATGAAATTCCATCGTACGATGTGGCACTGCTACTGTTTACCCTATACCAGCCCCCCCTATTCGCTTCGAGTTACCTCTATACTTTTTCCAGCTTTCCAGAGAAAACGCCAGCTCAACAAAATATAAAAAAAAACAAGTAAAGCAGTCAGAGATAGGCAGTAACTTGAAACGGCTCACGGGAGAGTTCTAAGAAGTTAGAATGTTGCAAAAGTAAGCAAGCAGAACACCATGGAAGAAAAAGCTTCGGTGGTGGTAAAAATGGTAAATGTTTCAATGTGAAAATAGCGGGGGTGGAGAGAACAACAATGAGAAACACTGGTAAACTGTCAGTGATCGTCAGCCACTTTATTATGGAAACCCAACCAAAAACCTACCTATCAACAATTTTGCACATGTCCTATTCCCATCTGAAATTCTCTACGGTTTTGTTTATATTCTTGGTGAAAGTAGGGGGAAATCTTTTATCTTTTCAAAAGAGTAATATCAATAGGAAACAGTGCTTTTGGCAATACTGCCATACAGGCTTGTAAAATTTCAAAACGTAAATTGTACACAAAATGGGAAAGTTTCTCATATGAAGAGTCATTTTCCGTTTTCCACATTTCGGGTAATTTAGGAAAATCATGGTTTGCTTCCATGCACACAAACAATGTATTCATATGGCATGCAATATGAATACATACATATTAACTTGGCATTTTCCTGTGCAACTTTAAAAGAAAAACATACACACTTTGCTTTTTCCAGTAGCAATGTTGAATGTGAATCCTGTCATATCTAAATAGCTACTACTATGACGATAACTTAAAGATGAAAAGCAAGAGTGCTAGGGCAGAGACAACGCTTTTTAATGAGCTAACAAGAAATGTTATTATTACAATTTGATGATGATGATCATGCCATATAGAAGCACATATTCAGCTCATTTCATGGAATAAGTTATGGAATTTAAAGAAAAGTAAGGCTTCTATTGGTGGTGCCACGCTTTTTAAAAGCTATACATAATGGAACGTTCGTTGACGTGAAGTGGAACAAGAAGTGAGCCTGGACATGCATTTGGCGGCGATATAGACAGGAATATACTTTGCTCCGTGTGGACAACGGACACAGTCGTGCTGATGGCTACTCATATTCGCATGCATGCTTTTTTAAGAGAGAGATAGGAGACGGGAAAAAGAAGGTCTACACCGTCACATCACCACTGCTCTTACTACTGGTCTTGCTTTTTCCTTTTGCCATATAATAAAAAAGCTTGTTTTTAGTTGGCATGGCATGATAATAATATCATCATCGTATCGTGATCACATGAAATGGAATGAGTATTTATAATGTTGTAACAACACAACACACGAGACTGTGTATATTCCACTTGCTACTATTTCCATTCTTTCTTTGTTAACGTCACCACCACCAAAAGCAAAGCAACCTTAGTAACTTGACAACAGGAGAAAAACAACTTCTGCGTATTGCCTTATCTACAACGGCGTATCTCGTCGTGGTAAAGCCAAGCATCCGATCCGATCCAACAAACCAAGTCGAGTAGTAGCTTGGTATGTGTGAGCCAAAGCCAAACACAATGAAAGCAAGGCAATGGTATATATGCCACCTTCTAAAATTGTAATGAAAAATGCTACGGCTTGCGAAAATATTGTAGCTGCTTTTCACGAAACAACGCTGCCACTTTAAAAATGCTAGTTAGCTGGAGTTGGTGGAGCCAGAGGAGTATGAACAAGTTTGTGTATAATTCAGTTGGATACAGGCTTCGGTAAGTTTGGGTGAAAGTCATATTCTAGTTTAAGAAACGAACTGCATACATAAAATATACAGATTGCATTTCATAATTAGGAAATTACTATTACATTTGTGTAATTAATGCAAACCTCACTTAAATTTATCCCACTTTCTTACCCGTGTAATATAACTCTCGATTTTTAGGCGCCTGTGAGACAAAAGAGGTAACAAGATCTCTCTTCGCGAATAAATAATATAAAAGTCATAAGGAAAAGAATACTATTTTTCATTCAAGAATAAAAACTATTTTACGATTTAAAACCCATTAAACCCAAATATTTATTTTGCAGGAAATAAGTTTCATTTCGAAATACTGAAAATAAATACAAATTATTGACTTTGATTAACTATGCAACAGTGTTTGAAATAGTTCAACAGTCCAATTCCAAAAATTTACAAAAGCCTGTCCGTCTGTGTGTGTTGTATACACAACTAATAACTTATTGAGCCAAAAAAGCTCACAAAGCTAATCCAACTAAACTAAACTAGTTCATAATATTCACAGGAGCAACACGGCTTGCGGAAAATATGCATCTACATAATATGTGGGTAAATAAAAATATGGCAGTAAATAATTGTGTAATTCGAAGCGAACAGCGGCACGGCGGCTCTTATTTCATTTACAATAAAAAACGCTATTCATACATTGTATGCTAAATGTACATACCTGGCAAAGTCTGCTAATGCTGAAACAAGAGCAAAAGGGAATTGTTGGTTTCGTTATTATTATGAAGTATCTTTTTTAAATTCATAAGTAATACCTAATCCACTTAAGCTACTATAGTACATGTCTATATGTGAATGTGAACAGTGGATACGGGATGTCGATTTAACCGAGTAGGTTTGCCGAGTACATCACCATTATCTATCACCATGCACCACGCGTAGTAAACTTTTCGGGGTGCTGTCCATACACCGCGTGCGCAACACGAAGAGATGCCATCACCGTGAAATCTATATGCGATATTTCATTTAAACGAGTAAAGCCAATTGAATGAATGATCCCCACTTTGTTTCTCTGCTTTGTGGCTTGGAGTATCTCATTTCAAAGTGTATATCATTATCATTGTGTGCAAATAGGATTGCATGAAAACAAATTTTGTGCATGATAACTGCACATGGGAAAGGCCAATAATGACGCGCTCAATAACGAAACCAATATGTTACGTTGTATTGTTGTTTTTACGGCTCATGACTGATGTGATAATCGAGTAGTAAAAGTGATTTTGATAAAAATGATAACGATTGTTTACAAATATTATGCTAAAACAACAAGCAGTTTCTAAAGAAACGTGGTAAAACAATACTTTTGTTTAGTAGAAAAGCACAAAACTTGGAAACTGACAATGTTCCTAGCTTTAGAATCTAAAGTTACTGCGATCGAGAAATCTGATAAAACCCGAAGAAATCCTCAAGTTCTTATGCATATTATGCCCTGCCTTAGAATTCCATCACCTAAATGAGTGAGTATGGGTAAATGAGTTAAGCCATATGTAGTAGTTATGCTCATATAAAGCAAGTGACTTTTTAACAATTTTTCCACCAACTTTGATAGCTACTGATTTCTGAAAACACACTCAACTCAACTTGTTTACTTCACGTGAACGATATTTTTAGAAAATATCACATTACCCCAATTAGCTTGCTAGCCCTTCTTCATCTTCACGAGCACATTCTGTTTCGTTTCCAGTTGAACGGACAGACAGACATGCGCGAGCTTTCACATAGAGTGATTGCATAATTTAGAATAAGCGTAATGTGGCACATATTATTGTTTGTGAGTAGTTAAGAAGGAGTGAGCAGAAAAAGTTGGTAGAAGTAGATACTTGACTTGTCTATCTAACTTGTTCGGTTTACGTTTACATCATAAACATCATTCAGTCAAGTCACTGTAGGTAGCTTCTATTTCTCTACTCCTATATGGCGAGTTAGCCAGTATCACCCACTCGACACTCATTGCCTTCTCGCTATTGCTAAATTACAAGTGAGGATGGGGTCATACACCGAGAAGTGCACACAAAATCATTTAAAAGCCTTGTGTGTGGGATGGGATTTAAATTGAAAAGGGAAATCTAACTTGTTCAAATGTGAACGCCATTGCATGAAGTAAAGCCGAGGTAATAATGGTAGTTTCAGAGTAGGTATGCATGTACCTATGAATAATGCTTTAGTTTGATACGAGATGATTATGATGATGATATGATACCTATTCAGTTCTATAAGCCAGTGAAGAGAAAAGCTGTGTGTGGAATAACGCTGATGTGTGAAGTAGAGGCTGCTTGAAAAGTATGGCTGCTTATGGGAGAACGGAGCAGGAATGGCCAAACACTCCCTATCTCTTAAGCTGTAATGATGACGACTGAGAAAAAGTGGATTTGTAAGCTCCCAACTCCCCCAGGGGGTTTGGCCCCCATTAGAACCCTGCCTGGAACAATGTTCCCTACAATTTGACACCACTTTCCCCCCAAAACTTGGAACTTTGGTCTGAACCCCTTGGAAAAGAGAGCAAGTTGGAGATATGCGTTTGGCCAGCCCTGCCCCGTCACTCACATTTCTGCTCTGAATGAACGCACGCACTCACCGACTAAATTTTTGCATATTTGCTGAAAAACTGGGTAAAACAGCGGAAATACCCTAACTGACAAGGTCACAAGCCACCTTTCACCCTTCCCCACCCATGTCAAAGGGCAAGAGCGAGAAACAAGGCAAAAACACGGTTTGCATACAACTCTCTCCTCAGTCTGCACAATTTTTGCACGTAAACAAATGGGAAAAAAGTGATTGCCGAAACGTGAAATATCTTTAAACTGCAAAGGCCAAATTAAAAAAATTTCTTCACACCTTACCTGGGGAAATTGAGGAATCCCAAAAAGTGAAAATTAGCAAGGGTCAGGCTCCGGTCACTAAAAAATCCCGAATCGAAACTGAGCAGTGTGTGCACAATGGTAAGTGTATGGAGAACTATTGGGCTGTGGGCTAAATTCCGTCTCCTTTATAATACACTTTGCAAAGCCAAAGCAAGCCTCACATCATCATCATTACATACACAACACATAAGCATTTCAGCAGCATAAACCCAGCAAGCTTTAGTTCACAAGTCCATTTCCCATTGCCTCCCTGCTTTACGTTTACACATCCTCTCCTTCCACACTACGTATCCACCACTTCACTACATTTAGCAACCAATACCATTGAGGCAGCTAAATAAAAGCCACTGCTCGGCTTCTTTTCTCTCCCATACAAACAAGCCATCCATATCTACCTACCTTTCCTACCAGCAAAATCAAGCACCACACAGTCATCATCATCTTTCCATTTTGCCATCCATCTAACACATACACCAATTTCCCTTTACCCACACTACTCCCTACTCTCTCACAAGCAGAAGCAAAGGGTTTAGCAAAAGCGTTGCCAATGGGAAAGAAGACGAGAAGAAGAAGCGAGCCGAGTCCGTGAGGATGATGCTGATTTAGCATTACCACACGCCTGTTCCCATACAACATACACACCACCACTTGCGCTACCAGAGAGTGTGTTTTCCCCTTTTCAAAAATCCCTATCCCTCAAGCTGCTCAGAGGACGACACAAGCAAAAACGAAGCTTCCCTAGCTACCTAGTACATTGGCTGGCTTGTTTGGAGACGAAGAGGAGAAGAAGAAGAAGAAAACGACGACGGTGGTGGTGAGGTGATGATGATGCTACATGGCTTGATAATATAGGGCAAACCTAGCAATCTCATTTCTGTGAGATTCCCCTTTACTCACTTCAAGCAATTTTTCCACAAGAGGAGACCGAGTTTCCCTTTGATTTTGCCTTTGTCATCGTAATCATCACACACCGTCGTCAGAATGTGATACATGTAGTGCAGGAGGCAGAAAGAAGAGTAGTTATGCTTAATGTAATATAATAAGTAAGTAATCTGCTGCTTTGTGGAGGTGGCACAAGAAAAATCACTATTTTTCTCTTTTTCAATTTGCTACTATGCAAGGTATATTTTTGCCAGTAAGTGGTGGTAAAATGATGATGTTGGATGCAGGATTTACTCAAATCGATGCTAAATGATAAATATACAATGCAAATGGAGGCTTACTTTCTTGTTCATGTTTTTAAAGAAAAAAACTACACTTGAAAGGTGTATAAGCAAGGCACTGACAATGAGAGGAATGAATGGCAGATGCTAAGTCAATTTGATGATTGTTTGTGGTTTGTAGAGAGAGATGAATTGATATTGTTGTTGGGAAAACAGGGGATGATGATGGAAATTGAGAGAAAAAGGATGAAGCAGTTTATCATGTAAACACTTAAGCATTATTTATGCCATAATTGAGTATTTCAAAGTAGGAGGAAAATTATGAAATAATATAGAGATTTAAACGGATGTCTAATTTCTCGGGAAAGAGACGGCTTATGTTTCTCATGAATTCCTGTCAAGATTGAATGGATAATTTGAAGCTATGGAAAGAGAGATGTTGACAGAGAGAATAGATTATTGCTAGGCGATGAACAGCTATTGACAGATTTCATAATTTTTTTTATCAATTTGCATTAAAAATTTGTTGAAAACGGGAAAAAAGTGCAAATTTTTCGTAAAAATTGAGGCAGAGAGCTTAAGTAAAACATAGGGCATGTACAGCCACAGTTACTCCGTCTAGCACTGCACTGGACGAACAACAAGAAGGAAAATGGATAGGGAAACTAGTTTGCAAAGTAAACTCTGTTCATTCTCTTGCACCACGGTATTCTACACTCCACACATGCGGCTCCATCAACTTCTCAACACCTTTCCCGATCATGTTTTGCAAAGCTGCTATTTCTACACTCTTTTAAGAAATACACATGCCGGCACCCTCATTTGTCCGGTAAGATTCCCTCTTCATCTTGCAAGAGTTCATGAACCAATGGACAGTTGCGGGAGAACCACCACCCACTCCAGTAGAGCCAATCAGATACACAACTTTCGTGAAGCGGTAAGCTGCTTTTCAGTACGGAAATAAGATAAATATTTTGAACACCATGTTTTCAGGTGGATGGGAAAGGGAGCAAAGAACTGCACCAAGTTTACAACCCTCTGCAGTTAAGGGCAAGCGAACAAAATGCTTTGTCGCAAATAATCTCGCTGGGTGGGTACAATAAAAATGTATGCTACAAACCCTACACAAACATGCTATTTTCTCTGAGAATATGTCACATCGTTACAAAAAGAAAAGTTTGTCGTGCATTATGCACAACCCCATTGCCAACCAAGATTTATAGGGAGATTAAAGCCACCACTATAAACTTTTCTCAACTACTTATATATTCCCCGTTTTGTTTGCCTGATCTGACCCTGCATCCTCATCGTCTCCTGTAGTTGTTCTTTGTTTGTTAGTGTTGCTGTTGCGTTGCAACTATCTATATGAGTGGTGGTTGGAGTAATTTATAATGGAATAGTAAATTTTTGTGCAGACTAAGCAGACAACTAATTGTAAATTCTAGTTTCTTATAAGGACCATGTTGATAATGATGAAATGACGATGGTCTTACATTGTCCATTGGCATTGCATACAATTTCTTTGTATGCATATTATACGGTAATATACCGAGTAATAGCCTTTTCTATTCATTAAGACTTTGATCAATGAGGATAAGGAAAAGTGAAGTGGTACTTTTTTATGAATGAAAAAGGGAAGAAGATCGTAAAGTGTAAAAAGTAGTAAAAACATGACATGGTTATCGATGATGATGAAAGGCTTACTTAAAACTTACTATGATAGTAATAATTATAATTACACAATTTCCGGTAATGCAATTGATGCAAAGATGTCGGAATCTTGAATCCCTCTTATCAGAAATGATTAATTTAATCTATAGCTTTATTCATGTTGCTGTACTATTTGCAGGTCTTACCACTGACGTTTACATCGCATGTCACTCACTCCTTATAATATGCGCTACGCAATAGGCAACACTGGTAAATTCATTGCTTTGTAGTTTTTGGATGATCACAGTAAGCGATTATCGCATTACTGGAGCAACTACGAAGAAACGAAAGTACAAGCTAATACTTTCCGCAGGTATATCAATACCTGAATTGAACCGTTGCACCGATTTTTGTATTCCCCTTGTTAGGTTGTGTTTATTGTTTTGAATGCTTTGTTTCTGCTATCATCATTGTCATGATTACATATGTACGTGGCATTTAATAGAGACGTACTTGTCATATAAACTTCCTTTCATCCAACGAAGATGGGGAGCAATACAAAATGTACTTTGAATGGCATGAATAGAATAAAAATGAATGAAACGGTCGTTTCGGAACTTCACTTGGCTTCATGCATTCGCTCTGCTTGTTGATAAAACGGTTTATTATGTGCCAACGCGAACACTTTTATTCATACATTTTTATTTACATGTCAGATCCATACCCTAAAATCCCAGAGTTTATGTATTCCCCCTATTTATATGACAGTAATTAAAATTGAACAAAGTCTTCTTAATATTATTATTATTTTACGTCAAATGCATTGAACAGGAAATTCAAAGTCAGTATTTTCATTAAGTCTTTTGCCTTTTATTCTAATGTCGGTTTAGATTTTGTGTAGATCAAAGCCAAGCTCATGTCTTATTATTTCTGTCCGACTTTCTGTTTCCTGTCCAGCATAATATATTATGTCATGCTAATCTTCATCAATTCTGACATGCTCAACTAGCTACCGGTCTTTATTCGGTCTTACAACTGAACGTTATTTTGGAATCGAAATGTCGGTTTTTATCACACATCCAAAGCATACTGGGCATCGTGTGCGTGCTTACAAGCAAATGACAAGGAACGCTCCTATTCCATTTCAATGATGAATACAAAATACAATACCGGTTTAGATGAACACAAAAACTTAAAACGAAAAAAACCATTCTTACTATAAAAATTGGGCTGCGCACACGCGAACCAAGTACCATTTCCGCTTATCTAAGCGTGTGTTGCGTTTGTATTTCTTGCATGACACTTGATTAGCCGCGTAATGGAGAAACGGTAAAACGGCTCCGATGGACCCTACAAACAAGTGTCCAGCAGAAGACTAGTGCTTACATGTATTCCCACCGTTCACTTCTCACATTTAATTTTAATTATACACTGCTGTTGCTGCATGGATCGACATTTCAGGGGCGAAGATTGCAATCCAGTGATAGAATGACAATGAAATACACGTATTTCTCTACATAATATATAATATTCCACTCTACTAATATTTATATTTATGACAGGGAAAATTGATAAGATGTCATGAAAATGTTTTACAAAAATCCATCCCAAAAACTTACCGGTCGAGCAAAACAGAAAATGCTGCCTTTAAACTGATACAGTCATGCGGTATCTAGATTCAAAATAATAGACAATGAAATCGTGAGAGAGGGATTTAGCATCGGGTAATAAGCATAGCTTACCGGCACGGCGAACCCTTTATCTCAAATCTGCTCGGGTTTTGTATAAGGGTTGAATAATTTCCAAATATTTTACCTATGTTGCAATGATGATCGATCCTGTAACTTATGCCGCAATTAATGTATTAACTGACTGAGTTTATTACTACTGTTGTTAAATGTTGAAACTTCGAATTACTGTTATAATACTACTTACTGTATTTTATATAATTTAAATATGGATCTATGTACTGGTTTCAATATTCTGGTGCAAAAATTAAGATCTGCAATAAAACTCAATCAATCAATCAATCAATTACAAAACATCGTTTATGTTAATATCATGTTAATGACATGTCTGAGTGATGTCTGGCTGCAATTCGTACGTTGGAAAGGAACGAAGTAATTTGCGAAGAAAATAATCTTCCCAAATCTTAATTTACCCCAACAGCTTTACTTGTACCGCTGTACCTTACCTTGTGTAAACTAGTTTCTGCGGTAGCCAGTAACGCATACAATTTTTATGCTCATTCACTCACAGTTCATGGTACATTGCAAAGGATTGCACAATAAAACTTTTTCCATCTTCCTGTCTGCTTCAGTTTCAAGGTTGGAAATCTTTGCTATCTAGTCAAACTGCAGATTGTTGAAGGAAGAGCAACAGGCAGACAGGAAAGAAAAAGAAAGGGTCAAACTCAATATAGCTGATCGAATTCCGGTATCGTATTGGATTATTGATAAATCATAAGAGAGAGATTTACCCTTTGAAAAACCTGTTGTTGCACGAGGAAAATGAAGAACGACACGATACACGCATTCCTCTACTTTGCCAACTGCACTTTCTACGAAGAACTGGCAGGAACAAAAATCAACAACGGCGATTGCCTTTTCCCTCAATACTTTGTTTTCTTCTTCTCTTTTCTCCATCAACATTCCCGTTCCAGGCTGTCCTATTGAGGAACATGCATCAAAATCATGCATACCTATATCCAGATTATCGCTGTGTGAATTATCCCATGCTGTTGATTCAAATGCTAACAAATTTGCAGTTGCGAATGCATTGGTCTGATGTAGGCATAACCTCAGCGATGATTTTGTGACAACAAAGCGAATCGTATCCTGCTTTGAAATATAAATAATTCCAATTGAAAAAAATGATTCACCATCTTTGGTTTTATTGCAGACTTGTATATTCTCGTCACCATCAACAATGTAAATGCAAGATTCGATAATAATTTGTTATAATAAATTATAGTATTTATATGTTGATTTACAACCATAATCTAATGTTTAACTCTCCAAAGGATTGCACAAGGTTACTTTGAAATTTTAGTGTACTTCAATGTGAAACGCATATAATATCTATGTACATATAATTACCCCATTATATCATATTATATTGATAGTCTATCGTGAATAAAAGATTTAAAAGTTTGATGTGTCACTGACTATTTGCACCTGTAACTTCTAATTCACTAAATATTCTATTAAAATGTTCATAATAGAATATATAAGAAGAATGTGTACAAAATTTCATGTGACTGCCCACTGCCACTAGGTGCAGTCTCCATTCCAATATTATTGACTATTATTACTTGTAAATGATAGAATGCGTAGCGAATCATAATAATAATTTTACCCGTCCGAACGCTGACGGTTTTAAATTTTGCTTATAAATACATGTTTTCCAATTTTCACAACAATATAGGTAACGACAACAAAATTAACGCGGAATCGATTCCTTTGCACATCTTCCAATCGACGTTAATAGTTTAAAGAAGCCGGTATCCTTAGGCTTTTCTAAGCCACGCATCAAACGATTCTTCATCACAGCCACAAACTCTCGATTGCTGAGTTGACCGTCCTCTGAAAATTATCAGTATGCAGTTTTTGTATGGATTGGTAATATACAAATAAATATTTAGAACTACAAACAAACTTTTAATGCCTTACGGTTTTCATCGAAAAGTGTGAAAACTACATCAATAATATGATCGGATAGTTCCACATGTGCGACTGTTCTTGCAACATGCTTTAGAGTCACTGTAAATAAATGAACCATTATATTAGCAAAACGGCACACTGTGGCAAGCACGTGCTTTTTCGAGAGAATTAACTTGTCATTATTTATCAAGCCACTTACTTGGGTCTATTGCTGCTCCAGCAATATGATAGAAGGTCAATGCTGTGTCCACATCCTGAATGTTGCTGAGAAGATGGAAAAATTTCAAGTACTCGTCCAAAGAAACTCCTGTAGCGTACCCTTCTTCCTTACACCTTTACGGGGAAAACATTTTCAACGTATATGGTATAGATATATCCCCTAGACGTAAATTCAGCAATATATAAGTATTTGACTAACTTCTTTTTGACTCGTTTCAGCATCCGTGCCTTCCTTTTGGCAGGATAACCTGCATACGCTAACAACAGCTCAGAGAAATCTGATTCGCTAATTTTCCCTGTCTCATTCGGTCCTTTCCGTCTAAACTCCAAGTTTAGGATTTCTGTCTGAAGTTGTTGCTGGAAATCCAGGAACTTTTCAATTGTCAATTTTTCGTTCCTTTTAGGTCCGAAAAAGTAGGAATTTAGCGCAGAGTTGGTCTCCTAAATACAAACATGAAGAAAAGTGTAAATATGAAAAAAATTCATACAAATAAGAAATGACTTGGGAATTGACTAGATTTTGCTAACTCTTAGACTGTTTGTAGAAGCAGCAAGTTCACGGTGCCTGGCACCCACACTTGTTCGTTGGCGAATCAGAGCTGTGACCTTTTCAAATTCCTCCACGTCAACATCCCCATCCCCGTTGAGATCAAACATCCGAAATGCAATTTCAAAGTGGCGGCGCGACGCTAAGAAATAAAAAACCGCATTAGTATTTTGAGTTTAAATAGGATTGTCATAAGAATAATTATCTCTTACTCGATAATACAGTCAGAAGAAATACATAGTCGGAAAATGAGATCAAGCCATGACTTCCCAACTTGTAGAAAATGGAATCCGGATCCAGTTCCAATTCCAATCTTCCAGCCAGCTAAACAACAAGGTTAAATGATGATGGAAAGAGAAACAAAGAAAAATCTCTATTAGAAACCTGGTACTGACTGTTGAAAAAAATTAGTGGTTTAAATGAAAATTCAGTCAGTATTATGAAAAAATATTTCATTACAAATTTGTATCAACAAAATAACATATCACACATAATCACGCTTAAAAATTAATAATTGTATTTTTTAAACAAGCTGCTCGTTAATATAGTTGTCAGTAGTGATGGTAAGTTACGGAAGGTAGTAGCATACAAAAAATTCATTATTATTGTTCATTAGTTTTAAAGACAGAAAAAGAAAAATGGGTGGTTTGTCACTAACTCTGTATCAAAAAATAGATAGATGAACTAGTTTCCTAATGAAGGTTTTAGTAGAAGAATTAGTTACTTTCACGGTGAATCCACACCTAACTAAAGAAATTATTACACTTGGTTCATTCCAGCCATGCAATTTTACTAAAATCATATTTCGGAATAGAGAGTTGTACACACTTTTAAATAACTGTTACACAAGGCATTAATGACTTCTGATAAAGAATAATACTTATACCCGCACAATAGTTTTTTTGTAAAATACGCCTACGTTTGGTATACACAAAGACACAAATTAGCAGAGTAGTTTTTACACACGCCTACTTCGTATTAATGAAGAAACTAGAATAAATGCTAATGACAGGATGATTAACTCTCCGGAAACTATAAATTGTTCTAAAGTAGTATAAATAATGGTGAAGTAATATTAAATCTAGAAGAGATTACAAGAATAATTCAACTCGGATTTTTTTTTTCAAAACTGATACAAAACTATATGCTTAAAAGAAAATCATTGTTTTTATAAATACTGAAAATAAATAAATATTCGTATATAATTAAAGTATAATAATGAATAATAATATATAAAGTAGTATTGACGAAATCGGTCTAAATAGCTCTAAAATGTTAGATCTGGGCAATAGTACCTTACCATTAAATGTGAAATTAAATAAACTATATACGTTTTTTAAACTGTTTCTGACATCGCAGACTACGGCTTTTATCTACAAAAAATGTCAAAATAGATAGATTTAAGATCTGATGAAAGTACACATTAAAGTACGTATATAAAATATAACTAAGATGATGTGATAATTAAAGAGGGCCAGTTTAATCAGGTTCTAATACACGCATCTAAAAGTGTACTATCATATTATTAATTTAGATTATGTACTGTATAGTAAAGAATTGGTATGGTTATCATGTTTCACAATTAAAAATCAAACCAGGCACACAAGAGAAAAACATGACTGACAAGCGAGTACAAAAGTTAACAGAATTAAGGTGACAAAAGGAAACTCAGGGATAATTATTTGTGTATTAAGGTTATATAGTATATATATAGTTATATTTTTTATCTATTTTGTCAGTTATTTGGTGTTGTGCGTATTTCATTTATAATGAGGACGACTCCAAATAATCAAGGCACTCTTCAAAAATGATCTCGTGTTTAATGTCGTTAATTGTTCGTTATTCATTACTGAGAAAATAAGTACTTTAACTAGCTTTTCTCTTCTGGTTATCACTTTTGCGTGTCCTTTCTGTGAGCAATGCATTATTATTTCTGTACAGCAATTAAATACTAATGTAATTAAATATATTGTAGCTGACGGTAGTAATTACTGCAAAATTCATTTACAAAAGTGGAAAAAATGTTTTCTGTGACTTGACTAATCATTCACTTGACCATTGTCTAGGGTGTGAACTATGTATGTACAGTGAACATTTTCTACCTAAAGTCCTACATTTTTATCAGTCTAGTGAAACTATGTACCTTGACAACTTTCTCTTTCATATAGAAAGTAAACTTTGTACGTTGATGTGATAATTGATCAGGAAAGAGAAAACATACAAGCAACTGGATATTATTGCTTTTAACTGAAAATTAACTATGGAGAAAGTGGAAACGTGGGGTCGCGTCTTTAAAACCAAAAATTCTTAAGAGAGGTACCAACAAAACAAGATAAGATGACAGGGCACAGCAGTACGACATAAATTTGGACACGATGATAAGGTGCAGTGCAGCGCTATTGCTAAAGTACAGTATTTAATGACTAAGCTGTATATAGAATGATTAATGAAGAGATACTGATACACAAACCTGTGACTCGGTTTTCTATTTCGAGGGTGTACGTACACACACAACAAACACATAAATAATAAACATAGCGTTTAATTGCAATATAATATTATAGAGAGGTATGGGTGATTTTTTTATTTTTTGTGTACTTGACTACCTATAATCACGATAACAACTAAATTGTTTTAGTAAACTACTGACTGACACCGACAGACATATTTTTTGTTGTATTGATTGAGAAGCGACAGAAAAAAGTGCCAGGTTTCAGAGAGAAAGTGATAGAGAGAAAGAGAGGAAGTGAGCCGAGAAAAGTTTTTTGTGTGGTTTTTTGTGCATGGACTGTTGGAAATGGAAACCAATTTTGTAAATGTTGCTTGGAAACTGAAAGGTTACTAGAGTTTTAAAAATAAACAGACATTTTTTATAAAACATTATTTTAGATCATTCCAAGAAGAAGAATTAATAAATTGAGTGCAAAGATGTAATTTTGTATAAAGAAGTGAAATAGAGGTAAGAAGTGATTAATGATATGAAATACCACACAAGAGAGAGAAAAGAAAGTATTTCTAGAGATTAGTGGAGCAAACGAGAAGAATAAACTGAAAAGGTGGATTACTGGGGATTTGGTAGTGTGCAGAGAGAGTAAGTGAGTGAGAAGAGAAGAGCTGAGAAGAAGAGAGAGATTACCTCCCCATAGGTCTGAATAGGCAACATTGACCAGAGTAAGATGAAGTAGATAAGAGAAGTAGAGAGTAGGTGGATAGTCAAGAGGAAGAGAGAGAGAGAAATTTAGTTTGACAAAAATCACACATGAAATAATAAATATGAGACAGACATTATTCTTTTCCGCACATACATTAAAATTATATAGTAACAATGATAATAATAATTATAACAATTATATACATTATATATAGATGAGTTTTTAAACAATATATAGAGATATAATATGCTTAATATTTACATAATAACATCATATTTAATGATAGTTATATATGATCTATATATACATAAATATATATAGCGCAATTTAAAATGGTGTTGTAAAAAAAGTACAGAGGAAGGAAGAAGAAGTTACTTGTAAAAAGAAAACAGCGCTTTTGTTCGTTCATTCAGCTGCGAGAAGGTATTAGAGAAAGTACAGTAATTATAGATGTAGTAGTAAGAAAGAAAGTAAATTAATGGCGTTTTAAAAAGTGTGTTGTACATTTTTTATAATGATAAATAGAGAGAAGGCACTGTTTTTGTAATCTCTGTGAATTAAAAAGGCTCGTAGTTATTTGCTGGGGAATTATATGTAGAGATAGTAAATATTTTTTGTTAAAATATTCGAGACAAATTATAAAAAAACGTATTATATCAATATAGCGAAATAATACGAGTAACTAAAAACACCTTGTAATAAAGATAATGAAGTATTATATGCGAGTTTATTTTGTGTTATTGTATTTTATCTTACAGAAGAAGAGGTCACAGCTTTTCAAGCACTTCTGCACTTACTTTTGGATCATAACGTTTAAATTGGTCCAAGCCCAGTCCTGCAAATACAAAATCGCTTTGTCTTAATTCTCGGAACATTATTCTAAACCTCGATAATTTACTGAGTAGATGGCTCAATATTATATACCTTCTGGTTGTTTAATTCCAGGGGTAATTGATCGAAGGAAATCATCTGGGGTCATGAATATTTCGTTGTCTCCACTGGGATGAATCACTTGGAGAGTGGCAAAGTACCTGAATGTCTTGTCTGGTGTTGAATATTGTCGGATTCGGTTTTCGTACTCAATTATCTAAGGAAATCATCCAGAAAACAATTTACAATCTCTACACTAACTCATACACGAAGAGAAAGTAAGGCAACAACAATAGATAACCTTTCTATCACGAAATCCAAGCTTGGGTGGCTTTTTGCCAGCGGGAACCTCATCAGCGCCATCCTCTTCCTTCGTTATGGATAATTTATCATTGCTGTTTTGCTTGCTCACTTCGGCAGCGTCCACTCTAGGCGGAAACGTAAATGTGCTTTCCAGATATTCCTTAATTCCCATCCACTCAAAAACGCTAAAATATTTAAAAATTTCACTCATTTAATAAAACATACGTAGAATACATAAAGGTTTGTGCATTATTTTGGCATCTTACTATTCCCAATCCACAAAGCAACTCATCATGACAGAAGCAAGGAACATGCCCCAACAAAATGTAAATGTGGACATTCTTGTGGAGCGAGCATGTCCAAAATTACTATAGCCCCCTTTGTATCGAACAAACATGTCGTTCAGTTTCCACTGATTCTCCTGCTGACCGGACCATTGACTCAATCCACCGCCCAGTCTTTGAAACGGTTTGTTAACGCCACCATCATTACTTTGACTACTCCACTTTCTGGAGGTCATCAACCAGGCACCATTGCTAACACAACTGTGGCAATTGACTGGACCCTTACTGTACAAATTTGACCTCATGCCACCCATCCCACCACCCCCTACGTTTCGCCAACACATCGCAATAGAAACTCGTGTGGCCGTCATATCCCTCGCAAGATTCTCTCCAGAAAGGCCCGTAAAAGTTCGAGAAATCACCACAGGGCTCCTTCCCCACCACTTTGCCAAAGGGGCTCCTAACTGACACAGTGGCACGGAGCCACCCTTCTTTATACAACTACCAATCATTTTTCTAATTTCACTTTCTTCACTCCCTTTTTTATAATAAATTATAGCTCAACTTGTAACAATCTTACATCAGCTACATTATTACTTCTCCTTGCGGAGCAAAACACCCTCCTCTAAAAATATCCTCCCTCCCTCCTACATTTATCTTTCCACCTCCTTGACAAAACTTTCAATTTACAATTAAAACCCCAATTAAATGACTAGTTCGTTCGATGTAGCACCTGCAACGCACAACTCCCACCACTTTTCCCCGTCACATGGGGCTCTCTACTTTTGTTGTTGTTTTCCTGCAATCACTTTTGCCTGAGAAGGTGTCCATAAAACTAGTAGACGGTCACCGTGTCCTAAAAGTGTCCTCTATTTCGCTGTCTCCTCTCTGCAGTCAATTTACTTATTGGACTGCCCAACCACTGCAGTTGCGCTCTTTTCGTCGGACAGGTATTCTCCACCACCACCTCCTCCAATATCCCTGGCATTATAAAACAGGCTTATCCCTCTCTACTCCCACCCATCTCACCAAAATGTACAGGAATCCACTCGGATCCGTTACACACAGTGCATAGGAGTCAAGTGTAGAATGTTATGGGCAAGTTATATTGGAGTTCCAAGTTGGAAGCGATATCCGAATAAAAGACAATTTGGGTAGAAGAGAGTAGTGTAGCATGTAAAAAAGCTGAGGTAAGAGTTTATAGTAAACGTGTCTGTTTTTTAGTTAAATGGGATGCATTTTTGTAGCGAAATACCCATGCATGTTGAACTAGGCTGGAAAGCCGTCGTGTGTGGTCATAAAGATAGACGTGAGGAGTGAGATTTCGGGCTGGCAAGTGGCATGCCTCGTTTCACTGCACTCTGTTCGCTGAAAGTATTTTGGTTACGTGTGTAGTATTTTGTGGGCTTGTAGTTGATGCCACGACGATTTTCAGCTGTCAGAGCGCTGGTGACAGAAAAAGACAGACAGGCGACCAGTTTACTGTTGAATTTAATCAGTTTTTTGAGTTTGTAGGGCGTAGCGAGATTTATTTTTATGACTAGTAACTGGATAAGTTGTGTAGCTAAATAAGTTTACTAACAGTTTGAGATTGCTGAAGATTATACCAGCCTTTTCTTTTCTGGCAAATATTGTACAGTATTTTTATAATCAAAATGGTACGTGGCTAATGTAAATTTTTTACCGGCTAAAATAATAATTTAAGTGGAATTTTAAATGAGAGTGTTGACGTGGAGGTTTTAATTGTTTGGTTTGTTTTAGGTGAAACCGGATTTGGCAGCCCGCTACGTGTCACCAGTGCACCCGGCAATTTTCCCACACCTGGCGCTAGTACTGTTATTCATTGGAATTTTTTTCACGGGATGGTTTTTCGTTTACGAGGTCACCACAAATAAGAAGACTAGAGTCCTTGTCAAGGAACTGCTTATTGCCCTTGTGGCAGCCAGTTTCATGGGATTTGGATGCCTCTTCTTGTTGCTGTGGGTGGGGATTTATGTGTAGGGCAGATTTCTAATTTGTAATCTAATTAAAATTTTATAAAGCATTATTTTATGATGCACACACATTTTCGGTAATTTATTGCTTTGCCAATGAAACCTTTCCAAGAGCAAGATTAAAGTTTACGATTTGTACAAGTTGAATTGAATATAATTTGTTGTAGGCATCTGTTGACTTTGATTTTTTGGTAATGTGGGATCGCTTTATTGAGAACGTTTGTAAATATTCGGCATATGTTTTTATAGAATCTCGTCTTAAAAAACAAATACATATTTAATTACTGCATCCTGTGTATAATATATTATGGAGCAATCCTAACGAGTCGTATTGATATATTAACAATTAACAAGAAAGACTTACTTCACAGCATAATGTAGTGGCATAATACACATTTCTCAGGATATTTTACATACAATGGAATCATACAAACAACAAATGATGTAGAATAAATATCTTGAATATTTATCACATTATCACGTTCAACTGAATACTTTATGAATTATTCTGAATGGACTGTATTGCCTACGGCATACATTATAACATAAATAATCAATACTTTGCTAATCGAAATACGAAATTACCGATCGATTCTACTACTGGAATATAATATGTGGTAAAGGAGCGACAAAGGAACAATTCGATTTTTTACTCTGTAATCAACACACACGCAATATTGATTACCAACAGCCGACATCGGTAAACCAATATTGAATATATAACATAATTAGCTAAACGAAGTAAATAAAGCCGCACCAAAGCAATTATAGCAATAATACTACTTAAAGTAGGAATTTTTAAACAATTAATTCATCACGGATATGTAATTTACAAAATTGAAGCTACAGTTTACTTTCTAGCGGTATCATAATTCTTTATGAACCACTCAACAGCACTGGCAATTCCTTCCTTAATTGGTGTAAAGCGGAAGTTTGGAAGGTGTTTTCTTAATTTCGAATTACTTGCCGTTTTCTTATATTGACCATCCGCAGCAGAGGTATCGAAAGACGGAGGATCCTTAAGCCCTATGCTGCTAGCAATCAGCTCGGCAACTTCTTTAATTGATACTTCATCCTTCTCATCCACTGAAAAATCGTTTAAAATCAATAAGCTCAAGTTTTCGATAATGAGATATCTTAAATGTGCAAGGATTCTGTCATAAATAATTAACTTACCGGAAAGAATGATAGGTTCAACGTCGTCATAATGCACTAATACCCATAGAATTAGTAAAGCCATGTCTTCCGAATGTATGAACTGTCTGAGGGGAGTTCCACTGCCCATCACAACAGCTTGAGTCTCGTTTTCCTTGGCCAGGTAAAACTTATGAATCAGTCCTGGAATCACGTGACTTTTTTGCAAATTGTAGTTATCATGTGACCCGTATATATTACACGGCACCACGGAAGTGTACTTGAGTCCGTATTTTTCATAAATCCCTCGATTTTGAACATCGATCATTCGTTTGGCGTAACTATAACCGTAGTTTGAGTCATGAGGAGGTCCCAAATGTATCTACAAAAAAGGTTGATATTAGGTTGATATTAGCTAACGACAAAATATACAAAGAATAAAATGTGCAACATGTGCAGTTAAATTTAAAGCCTCTTTAAGTTACCATGGACTCATCAATAGGATACGTCGTTTTGTCTGGAAAGATGCAGGTTGACAAACATGAAACAACCTTCTCCACACCTCTTTCACAACTGGTTTGAAGAATGTTGTCGTTAATCAGCAAGTTGCTCCTCTACATCGTTGGATAAGACAAAACAACAATTAAATAAATTAACTGCTAAGCCTAGCCAGCGTCCTCATTAGACTGGTTTAGATAACTTATTAATAATGTTCCTTCGAAAGGAATGCTTACATAAAAGTCCAAGTTGTTAGCCATGTTATGAAAGAGTCCTCCCACCATAGCTGCCAAATGAATCACATGGGTGGGCTTAAACTCATCGAAAATCCGTTTCACCACATCCGTGTCCCTGTGCGGAAGAAGGTTAGTGCATTTGTAAGATGTCAAACTTCATACAACTTAAAAGTATAACATGATTCATTAATAGTGAGTCCTATTACTAACCTTAAATCCCCATCCCTTGATGATAGAAATCTAAAGCTGTCCTCAAACTTCCACCCATCCCAATTTCCAGTAAGCTGCTTAATTCCAGACCCAACCAATCCAGTTCCACCTGTAATCAGGACCCGCTTCCCATTCTTAGACAACTCCATCAGGTCCTTAAGCAGGGATTCCCTAAACTCTTGCATTTCCTTTTCTGTAGCCATCTGTCCACCGGAAAACAACAAGAAAAAACTCAGTAATTGCGAAAACTTGTCAGCTGTTAAAAATAAATCCGTATTAAACTTTCTCTAATCCACTCAACTAAAAATCCCTTCAAATGTATATATCTCTCAGTGCTTACCGTTGGGCCGCTTTACCAACTAACCTAACGGAAGATACCGTTACAATTACTTGTTTAAATTAAGATTAGCAAGAGGTAAAAATTGAAGAAAGGCACAAAGCCGGTCTAATGACAGCAGAAGAAAGAATGTAGACAGTCGAGCAACTATGTTTTCTTGACAGACGGAGAGCACAAGGAGACGTGAGGCTGCTGGGATTTTTGTGATGTGGATTTGGGGAATGTTGGCCGAAAAACGTGAGCTGCGAACGTGTAAAGTAAATAGCCCGCAACTCCACACGCAAAGAACAGGAGCCACGCGTATGCAAAAAACATTTATCGCAAAATGTGGCTGATGAATGATTAAAATCATGGAGTATTTTATAAATCATATAATTTAATCAATGATGCAAGGAATGTATACTTGATATAGGTATACACGCAGGATTTATGTGTACAAAAGTAAACTTTTTAGAAAAATCTACAATACAGCTTTGCGGTTTAGACTGTGCACATGGCCTCATTCCTTTTTATGCCTGAAAAGCTCTTATTTTGGTTTTTGAGTACATTGACCAATTTTGTTGATAATTCTCAATAGTTTCAAAAGGCTATATTTTATTATTGAATAATTGCATTCACTTTAATTATGCAGTTTAAGCATTATAAAAATACAAGTTTGAATTTTAAAGTCTTGCATACATGCATACATTTTATAGCTCCATGTTACTCGCTTGTTGCACAGCGTGATTTTAAAGAACGATGTGTTGTCTATAAATGTTTAGTTACCCTTCTCGGTAATAATGAATTATTGAATGGCTTTCGAAATAGACAGATGTACAGATGTAACCTTTTTCCCACAACAGGTAACATTATATTTACTCAATTACTAAATGACGAACTATTTCATATGTGCAACAAAGTGGTCTATCTAACTTCTTCTAAACGGGGCAACATGTGAATCTCTTTCTTCTGGTGACTCGTTCACAGATATTTAGCTTTCTTATACTTTGTATTGACATGTTTTACATGTGTCTTACAATTATCAAGTTAAATGAGATATGAAATACCTCAATTGCAAATAACTGAAATTTCTATAAGTGGGAGTGGTGAAATATTCTGGTTAAAACAACATTAATAGCACATTGGTCAGTTAGTTCAGGTCATTATCATGTTGCATTCTGTGTCCGTAGTCACCCTCTTTCCATCATCCAGCAACCATACATATATTTAAAAAGCACAAACTTATTGTTTTAACTTACCTAAAACTGCTACATTTCCAATTCCAGACATTCATAATTGCCATCCAGGTCTAATATATGTGTCAGTTTGTTTCAAAGTCACAAAGAGTCTCATCGTTTCGTCGCCAAATCGAGTTGTTTTCCTCTTAATAAGGTGACTTCAGTAAAGCTTCCCACTTGACAAAAACAGGAAAAAAATGTCGCATTCTTTTTTATGAAATTACAACAAGGCTTCCAAATATGTTCATTCCTAATGTCAGGAGTGTTTAGTTTTCACCAGAGAACTCAGAGAGAAGTACTAATAGCAAAAAGAAAGACTAGTGACGTGGTTATTTTTTAAGGCGGACATTGTTTGGTAGGACATCGGAAACATGTAATTACTTGCTTTTTGTTCCTTTTCCGCAAACCAGCAAAACCTCAAGAACAACGGAAACGAGAAAAGCTTAGACATGCAATATGCCTAACGATCAGCATACATAACGGTTGATGGTGTGTATTCTCAGAACTAGACATTAAAAAAGCAGAGCTCCAAACTTTGTTGTTGTTGGGCAAGGAAAGCAATAACGGCCCACGAGAAAAGCAACTTGGAAAGGAGCATTATGACATGAATACCACTGGAATTTGGAAGGTCATCAAAATGTAGTTTAAGGTAGACCAACCTTTTTTATAATATCCTTGGTCGTCGTTGCTGGAATTTTATTAATGTCAAAAGAAAAAAATACCTAGTTGACATATTAAATTCTGATAGAGCCTGCAAACACGGTGTGAAAGGTTGGCAGTATAGTATCCTGTGTGGTCTTGACTAAAAAGCCTTTGCTAGTTATGTGGTCATGGTCAGTAGCGTTAAAGTATTTAAGTATTTATTTAAAAAACATATATAAGTGCATGAAATGGACACACGAACACAAACGCTTGCATCGGTTTTCATGAATGAAAAATGAAATAGAGCTGAGGGATTCTTGAATTGTTTCTGTGTTGGCATTTGTCATAATATGCCATGAAACGTAAACCTCACTTTACTCCACTGACTCTGATTGTAAACCATTCCATTCAAGAAGAGAACGTACACACAACTGCTCATGCAGTAAAACTTAATTGGATGTGATGGCAAAGAGTGAAAATGGTAAATGTATGTGCATGCTGTTACAATTTTCTTTTAATTTATCATAAAAGTTTAAGGCATGTTATATTATGTAAATAAATGCGTACATTCCATGATTCCTAGTGCAGTTTCGTTGGAGTACGTAGTACATTGTGCCATAAATCATCCACTTACAATGTTGTATCCACCGAAATGTCCGCAGTTTAGACGTCAAGGATATAATAAAACTCTATTGGATTGTAACGAACACTCTCCTCTGGGTTATGCAGTACGTGCTATTCCAATTCTAAATTCTTTTCATCATGCCCATCTAAACAATTGCAGGGTTATGGCTATGACCTCGTGTTCCCAAGTCAACTGCCGCTGCACAATATTGTACGAGCATTCAGGAGATTATAAAAGGTAAACATTCTGATACACATGCACATTGTATTACTCCAAGTCTGCATTGTAATGTACAATTCACCTTGAAACGTCTCAAAAAACTGTACGTTCATCCATATACGCTTTCACCACCGCCGCCGTCAAAAATGGGACGAGTGTGGAAGGGGAAGCCAAAAAAATGAAAATAAAATTTGTCTACGTCTTTCCTAACGCAAATAAAAGGATAACTTATTGTTCTCCTGTTTGCCGTATGCTGTTTCGTTATCTGTCTGATAGAATCTAAAAAGGAAATTGTAAAAAAGGACAAAGGGGATAACAGGAAATGTACCTCCTTTCACGAATTGGAACATACACGACAAAAATAAGAATGTTTCAATTCTCCCCGTGTGCATAAATGTGCTCACATAACGTCTGATGATGAACATTCCATTTGTCTTCCCGTCAGAAAAATCCTGATTTGGTCACAATGAATTTTTCATACTCTCCTCTTTCTACTTTCTACACTGATGATGGAGCATAAAAGTTGGAAAGTACGTAGGTGTTTGTTTTTATGCTTTGCTTCTTGCTTTCAAGATTTTCGCCGAAAAATAAAAAAAAACAACCCAAATGAATATATTATTTATGTTCATGCAATCATACCAACATTATGTTTGTCCTACGGACACATGCATCTGATTCTATATATAACTGCTCTATCTGTACAGCGGGTTGAGGAAAGGAGTAGTAGGAGTGATGACGATAATTGTGAGTGGATGAATCTGGCAAAAGAATCTTAACTTGTAATCTAGCTTGCTTGCTTTCACCCAACACTCGGCTTATTTTCTGCATGAAAAGAGGAACACTTACCTACCGCCTTGCGGACGATAGACAAAGTCTACTTTTCATCCCACACAAATTTCTATTTTTTCGCATTCTTTTTGCACAACGCCGACATAAAATGGGGAAATATTTCCCCAAAAAATGTACTTTGGCCAGACTGATCAGAGCCTAGAGCTGAAGATGAAAAAGAAACACAAGCTGACAACCAAGTGGTATAAATTATACAAGACAAAGAGAAAAGTCATGTTTTTATGCTCAATCCAGCATCAAAACAGCATGTCGTGTACATGTGCTCATGTTACATATCCCCCACACACACTTTACTTTTTACTCTACTTTGTAGAAAGCCGCTTGGCGTATGATGTTGGCATATTTCGTTTCGTACAAAAAGTGAGATGGGGAAAGAAAAAAGTTTGGTTTTGGTTAGGTAGACAGATAGGCGAAGAAAAAACAAGAAATCACGGCTAGGAGGCAGGCAGACGAATACTGATGATATCAGGCATTTAGTCCTGTTGGCTGGTATCCCGATAACTACAGCAATGCAGATTCTTTATTTATTTTCCCTGCGAGTTTGTTTTCCCGTTCCACTTAAACTTTCACCGTGTATAAAACGGTAAGTAGGAACAGGTAATGTACGATGATAGTCATTCTCAAATTATCTTTTCAACAAAATAGATACTGAACTGGATTGTACAGATGGGAAAATGGGAAAACCCGCTTGTTTTGTATGTACCCGTGTCAGGATATGAAATGAATTGACCGGTTTAATTTTCTTGAATGGGTCCCTATTCCACCATAAATGGGAAATTGAATCTTTCAACTTTCATTTTTACATCCTACGAGAAATATTAATTTACCGTCCATTTACCTAGTTTCAACTGCCTGAAAATGATATGACCATTCACCTTCAGCAGCCTATTTTCTAACTCTGTAGCTATATATATTAAAAAGTTTGTATGATTTATATCACGCATTTTATACCTCTAATGAGCTTAATATATACATGACTTTCTGATTCCGTCCAGCGAGCAAAAAAATTATCAAGTCATGCAACATGAAAATATGTATATGTATAAGTTTTGCATTTATTTGGCGTGTCATAAATCCATCCATTCTGAGAGTCTAGTCGGCAGTGAAATTTAGTCGTGCAATATGGTGGTATGTATGTATGCATGTTAGTAGCATGTCGTTGTCGTCACCCTCCTCCACTGCTAATGGTAAATTGCAACAACTACTTTGTAGGTTATATGTGGGTAATCATGGAATAGTTTTTGCTGTACCAGCGACAACTAAAACAAGAAAAAGCGCTACTGATTACAACGGGAAATGGAAGGGCAGGAGAGGATGGAAAGTGCAACAACAAGAATTATAGGCACTTTTTTGAAGGTTACTTTTCCCATTTATATACATGTTGGAAACAGTTACCAGTCCGGGTTGTTTATTTTGCTTCGGGTAGAAAAAGGAATTGTAGGTTAGTGCTTATTGTCAGTAGTTAGTACATAGTCGCGTGAACAAAGGAACCTATAAACCAAAGAAAGGCAGTCATTTAGTTTTTTATGAATACTACGACAATGAGACATATGCGTGCAAGCAGTCTTTTTCCAAGATAATATTCAGTCTCTATTGACGTAATAAATATTTTACTCCGCTTGTATTATGAGAATGGTTAGGAGTGTAATAGACTTGAACACTTTGTGTTATTATGTTTTGTCATTAGGCTGTGTGGTGCTCAGGGAAGGGAAACATTTCACTGGAAACTCCTCAGAATTACACACATTTTTGAAAAGTAATTAACTCTTACACAAACTTAATATATTATGCATAAACTCCTTTTTAGAGAGAAAGAGGCAGAGCTACAGGCAGTATATAAAGCGGAAGGGGAAAGTTTATAGTCTGTGGGTGTATACATGTGCGTTGTTCACTTTTCTGGCTCGTATGTAAACATCTTTGAAGAAAAAACTACTGTCATAGCTTTCCTTTGTGTTTTGTGAAGCATAATAAAAGTGCAAAAGACGTACATAATCTCAGCACTCTCTCAGATTGAAGATACAATAATAAACACACTGAGTTTAAGTAGACTAGGTTAGGATTTCTACGAAAGCGATGTAAATGATTAAACATAAATTAGACGATAATGTGATTGCTAATTATAATTCTCAACCTCATCCCGGCGTACAAAGTAAACATACGGCAGAGGAGTACAGTAAATTTAAATATTTAAAATGTGATTTGGTTCATGACTCAGCAACTCTTGGTACCGTTGTGTGGGATCACACAAGTCCTTTTTATCGTTTTTGATCATCCTTTCACATAATTATATTTAAATATTAAATTGCTCTAGAGGAAAATTGAATATTATGTAAAGAAGGTCGTGAGTGGGCGTTCCTCATTGATTACACACGTTCCAGTTTAACGGCCCTGTGGCTCTAATCACGTCAATGTTTAAAGTGACACGTAGATGCGGTGACCATGTTTCGTATGACTGTGATGACAGGAAGGAGAAAAGTGTAGCTTGATGTACGCCGAAGGTAATTCAAAGATGATTATAATTTAACATGATGGATTCCAGCTAATGAGATTCTAAAGGTGATTGATTATTCATAAAATATCATTTTAAACCATAAAAATTAAAACATTTCGCCATCATTCTTTGCCTTTCCGTGCCGGCCTTTGCCGACAATTTCATAATCGTCTCTCAGGTACATTTTACCTCTTACTATTTCAAAGATAAATGCATTTTGCACAGTCATTACATCACACTACCCTGATATAAACTTAAAGCAATATTTTATTACAATAATAGAATCAATTATGTCATGATCCCCAATTTTGCAAAAAATAATGCATTTATCCAGACTACAATATAAACTGTCATATAATGTGAACGTCAACTATGCATCCCACTGTCTATCATCATCATATTTTCCCGTAGTTTTATCGCTCAATTTTCTCTGCATGACAATTTTCTGGTAATAATAAAAGGGATAAAGAATTGGTAGATCAAGTAAAAGTCAACTACAGACTACACATCTCATATTAATCCATCTCCCTCAGACCACCAACAACTCAGGCAACTCCAAAATAAAAAAGAGGGACAAAGCTGATGTGGAAAAGAGAGCAAAAGTCATGTTCACAAAAATCGGATCAAAGTGAGATGGGTTGTTTGTGTTTGTGAGAGCTGCAGCTTCTTTCTTCTGCTCAAGTGCCATGCTCCTCACTCATCTCTCTGAAACACAGAGATCATCCAATTCACTCTACAAAAATTGTAGGTACATCTTATTATCACGTTTAAACTTGTACTATTCCAGCCCACACTTTTTATACCTAACTAAATGCTTTCATCTCTCTAGCAAGCAGGATGTTGTATATAGGCTATTATTCGAGATAGCGAACACGAGATTATGCCACACATACATCCTTGCACACTGGCTCTAATACACACATACATAAAATGCGAATATTATGATTAGGCGATGCGTAGTAAAATGTGCACTTGGCTTTTCCCAATCCCACTTGAACAGAAAGAGCACATAGATTGGAGCAGTGGTTAGGCAGAGAAGTAATATGGGCAATATTATGAGCAGAGGAGCAGCATCTCCCTAACTTCACATTTCACATTTTATTCGCAGTCCCTACTCACAACTTTTTTGTGAGCATGCAGCATACACACGGGCTCGTGTTCTTCTCCAACATTACTTTTTTTTAAACATCTGCAGGTATTTTTCATCTCATTACTTATTACACTACATTTTTTGAGATGTATCATGAACACTTAATATTTAGAAGGAATACGTGTTATGTGCAAGTGGTTTTGTTGGTTGTATTGGTATGCTTCCCTGTTATTGGAATGTTATAATAACACAAGAGGGGATTTACAGCAAGATTTCATTAAATATCCTCATCAATTTGTGTGCTCTCCGCTGTTGTAATTGTTATCCCGTCTGTGTTGCAAGTCTGCCATTTAATAGCCTCTCATGTGTAAACAGAGACACAAGCTGACTTGTAATTGTGGTGGATGGTCAAAGTGTGGATTGATCACTGACTGACGGCAGTGCTGCTGCTGATGAGGATGACCACGTCTGCTATCTCTCACTTTTCGCACTCTCAGCTTTGATCCTATTTAATACAGCTCACTAGTAACACCAGAGTGGGATGGATTAAATGTTTGAAACAAGTTGTTAATAGGGCAGTATTTATTTAATTTAATGTGTGAGGATGCGTACAAGTTGGATGTAAAGGAGTGGAATTTTTGTATGCTGTAACGCTGGTGGTGGTGCTATCAGTGTGGATTCAGCTGCTCATTTTTGTGTCCTCGAAGTCATCAGTCATCGTCATCATCTGCCGAGCTGATTCATTCATGTTGTGTGTGAGTCGAGAGGGCTAACTAGTTTTAATGGCTCTATAGTCAAGTAATAATAATAATATTATTGGTAGAAGGAGGAGTGGAATTATCTGTGCGTATGTTAGTGAAAAATACCAATATAACCAATAAAACTGCTACTTTAGTTAGGCGTACTTGTTAAAAAGTATACCTTGTGCGTTTTGCGAATATTTCCATTCTTGTGTCTAATTTTTGGCAATTTTTTTCTAATTTGTAGTTTAGAGTGGTTGTTTGTTGTAGAAAAAGGAGGAAAGACAGGTGATCGTGAGGATGGTGATGAGTGATTGATGATACGGCTAGTTTGTGATCGTTGGAACTTTGTAAGTATTTTTAAGCAGCTACTCTTTATAATAATAATAATTAAGTGGGTGTGCATGTTACAGTAATGTAGGGAATGTGCTCGGTGAATCCGTGGATTACACGTTGTCCTTTTTTTCTGTCTGTTTTCTTAAAGGTTTAGGTGAGGAACGGTTAGCGTGTGAAACGTCATCAGTGAAACGTCACCTTCCATTTAGTCTGCTTGTTATTCTGTTAGGACTGTTGTGACGTCTCCTGAGCGGGGATGACGGGTGAGGCGAGCGATTGCGCCAGCTGCTACTGAAAAGGGATGTCAGCTAATTTGTAGTCGTTGCAACTTTGTAATGTAAGACAGTTCGTTTAATCAGTAATCTTCCTCTGGGTGATTTTAAAAGGCCTAAATTAGTTATAAAAAGTAGTTTGAAAAAAATGGGTGAAACCGTAAAGGAGCCTGAAATTTGTGGCTGGCTCTACAAGTGGACCAACTATCTTAGAGGATATCAGAAGCGATGGTTTGTTCTTCAAAATGGACTCCTGTCATACTACCGGAGTCAGTCAGAAATGTCCCATACTTGCCGAGGGGCTATCAGCTTGCATGGTGCTCTTATCTACACTGAGGATTCCTGCAACCTTGTCGTTTCCACGAACGGTGGCACTCAGACCTTTCACTTGCGTGCAGTGTCAGAAGTAGAAAGGCAACGATGGGTGACATCACTCGAGCTTGCCAAGGCGAAGGCCATCCGAATGATGGAATCTGAGGAGGAGGAGGAACTAGAAGAAGTCACTACTCCAATGGACAGTCAAGAGGTCACCAACGTTTTCAAAATGCTGTCTGCCAAACGAGACGACTTGCAGACTTGCTGCGAGTTGATCAACAAACATGGAAATTCACTGACAAAGGCGCTCAGCGAACTAGAAAGTATGGACAATCATCAGGACATTGCTGGGAAAGTGAAGCAAGTCAATGAACGGGCTACTCTCTTCAGAATCACTTCTACTGCGATGATAAACGTATGGAAACATTTCATTGCTAATCAGTATTACATCATTTGCTTCTAATTCTCATGATTTGTGGAGACCAAATAGTTGTTGGAGTTTGGACTACCAACTAATCTCTTATTATGATGAGGTTAATGCGTTAATCATCTTTTTTGTGTTGTGTAGGCCTGTGCTGAGTATGCCAAAGCAGCTCAAACACAAGGAAAGAAATGGCAAAAGGCCATTCAGTTTGAGAAGGATCAAAGAATTAAACTTGAGAAAATGGTCGAGGAGCTTGCTCAGCAGCACCGAAAATTGGAAGAAGCTGCTGCAGTCGCTTCTAATCAGCAACCACAAGGCGGTAAGAAAAGTGAGCTTTTTATGTTTATAACCTTATTACCCATTATCATTAATTGTGACTGTTACGATTCACGAACGACGCTGACTTGTGAAGAACAAGTAGTTCCAATTTGACTGTACTGTACAAGTGTGTGGTGCGTATCGTATCTTAATTATTAATAATTACTTACATACATCCTACTCGTCTTGTCACTTTAACTGGTATACCATGTAGTAGGCGTAATATACTTACTTGACTTTTGTAGAGTTAAAGTTACCTACCTGCTTAGTCATTCATACATGTAGGTATTCATGTGTGACGTGTTGTCAAAACTAATCCCAAGTAAAGTAGTAGCATTGCATATGCTTTATAGTTTCATTGGTATCATGTTAGTAATGTCATATTTTATCTACTGAATTTTTATTTTATTTGGTGTAGTTGATCATTTTTTATTTTTTCTAATAATTTTGTAATCACCGATTATTCGACCGATATTAAGCCCTCTAGAGAGTGCACAGCTCTATAAAATTGATCGGACTTCTTCACTGACGTAAGTGAAGTCATTCTTTCCATTTTTCTATCTGATTAGTTGTCATCCTTGTCGTCACTAATATTTACTCTTTAGGTTTTACGTTATATAAATAAGACATAAATAAGTTGTTCTGAAGTCATTGCTGCGCTATGCATAATGTACATTGTACTTACATCCATATTTTTATGCAATCATCAATCAGTTTGGAAACTAGGTGTGTCTATAACATGTCAAGCGGTGCTAATGCTGTTTTTCGTGTGTGCATTCGATCATTTTTTTGCTCTTTCATTGATTCATGTTTTTGCCATTTAGTGAAAATTGGTAAAAGATTTTTTCCCATTCAAAACAACAACAAAACAGCAGCAGCAGCAGGAATCGTCACAGCTTCTTATCAACTCCAGGCGTTACTATTTCTTGTTCTTTCTACGACTTCGATGAATGACGTTAATGTAGCAGGCACGTGTAGTACCATATGATCAGCAGCAGTATTGTAAGTGGAATAGATTACATAGAATTTGTAAAAAAAGTTGGGAGCAAACATGTAAAAGCGATACAATATCCTTCTCTCTGTGAGAAATGAGCAATAGCTTAGCAGATACTCGTGAGATAAGGCTTTTCTCTACTTGGGAACAGCCGAATATGTAATAAGATTCCTATTTTTGCTACAGAGCTGGAGGTGATAGTTGATATATTATTGTTTACTCTGAAGGTCGGTGGCAAAGGCAAACATACAGACATGCTCCCTATTATACGTAAGCAAAGCAATGCCAAAGTAGTTAGCGGAAATGTCGTCCTGTTTTCCCTGACAAACCAGACATATGCACACAATGAGCATAATTTGAGGTGTTGTATTAAGTAAGTAGTCTTCATCAGCACCCATTCTGTGTACTCATTGAATTGGAATAAATGTTTTTGGAAAAGACTTGGTTAACAGGATTGACATAACCCTATCTATCATACAGTATTTTCCCGGTGCTTTCACCCCATTCCCGTTCATTGTGCTGTGAGCAGCTTATTATTATTATTAGCATTTACTATGGTATCCGATGATGATGCTCCAACCAGGTGAATGGAAAAGGCGTTGTAAAATTGTACAGGTAGAATGTAGTGGCGTGTATGTGGTAGTGATCATGGTATGATCATGTAACACACACATATATTCTCCTTTACATGACATTGCATTGTCAGGTATTTTGTACACCATTTTTCCCATCCTGTTGATACCATATAAGTTTCAAGTAGGCGTATAGTTGACATAACAATATTTTTAGGTAATGTGTCATTTCGTTATATGTTCTTAAATTCATGAAACATACATGTTTTTTTCTGTCGAGCAGCAAAGGTTAAAATCTGGAATTAGGATTAGTTTTTTTTCTTGATAAATAGTGAGTTGAAATCACGCAAGTCTTTTTCCTTTCCTCTTCTTTTTTTTCTTAGGTATCGCGTTTTATAATACGAGTTATCCTGAAAAAGGATGATATATTTGTAGTATCAATTTCAATCCATTTCCACTTTCTTTGTGGTTTTCTTTCCTGATAAAAATTTCCAACTTTCTCTTTACCTCTTATCAGATCATATTGATCAGAATCTCATGAGACTTGAGTACTCTCATTGCTTTTTCCAACATGATACGACGATGAGAAACGTAGTGTATATGTTATATTAGGTAATAATAATACTAGAATACTCTGTGGTAGCAAAATGGGAAAAGACACCGGGGAAAGTGGAACATATGGTGAAATTAGTAAAGATAAGCTACTGTACAACTATGAAACATGTTCTCTTCCCATTCCTTTTCACCAGAATGAGTTTTTTTCTCTCTCTGACTGCATAAATTTCCCCTTCAAATTGAATCAATATTCGATACATTGCTGCAGAGTGAGTGTAGTAGTTTGCATGCAATATTGTACATTCATCCATCCACTTCCTGATATCAGTAGGCTTCTCCCCACTACTCCGCACAGTCACGCATCTCACTTTTATTTTGTTCATACCCTTTTCTCCGTCTGTTTCCTCACACAACAACACTTACTGCAAAAACAACATAAACATTCTCCTGCTGCTGGTGCGAAGAAAAGGGGAGTTTTTCAGTTGAGGGCTGACAGAAAAGAGAGTCTTTTCATTTCCTTCCTCTCCCTTAAATTTTGCTACTGGTTGCGATATACAGGTAGATAGCGTGGCTCTTTTCGAGAGTAGATGGAAAGCAAGGACTGAAGTAGCTAAAATAGGTATATGGCGCAGTAGCAAGTTGGGAAAGAAGAGCAGAGAGTCATTCAAAACGAAACCAGCAGCTTTCTCCATTTAACGAGTGTTTTGTGGTTGGCAAATGTGGCCGTGTTGGTGGTGTAATGATCATGTTTTGGGAGTCATGATGGTGATGAATAGAAGAGAGAAAAAACGCTGATGCTGTTACAATTTTCTCATATTGCATAACATAATAATATAGTATTCTTGTATTTGATGATGACGACGATGATGGCAGCGATAACATTGTTACTCCAATTTTATGATATACAAAAGGAGCCCTGTTTCCTGCATACTGCTCGCTGACATTAAGAAAATTGTCATGCCTCCATGCTTTCATTTCCCATTATTATTATTATTCCTCGACAACAAAAGCGTCAGGGAAGAGTAGTTGTAGTAGCAGCGTCAGCTCTAGCGTGGTAATAGATGTTATGTGTTAACTTGGCTGGCTCATCCTGGCGTTTGCATGAGTCGATAAACATCTTCAGCTGTTACGTATTAGAACACCACATATTTTCCTTTCTCTCTTCCTGTCTCTCTTTCACACAGAGACTCTGTCCTCTCACTTCCGCTACACTACTGACTACTACTGTCCACACGATTCCTCACAAAAGCCTATCAAAAACGCTAGCCTCTCTTCCCCTACTATATAATGTGGGGTCGAAGACTTGTTAGAGAAAAAGTACAATCTCAAAAAAGTATTTTTGCAAGACAAGTTGTAGTAGTACGCATAATAGTGTAGTGGAAAGAGCAGACTTTTGCAAAGTGATGTGCCTCTGCGTCTTATGTACGTAGAGAGAGAGGTAATTTAAATCTATCTGTAAGGTAATAGTGATTTAATTTGGCCTTCATCATTCTTTCCTCCTCTCTCTCTTGTAATATCATGAGAATGACTACCGTGGCCGTGTAGAATGAGGAGATGAATGTGGGAAAAGATCTTTTATTTTATTAGCATTGCAATTTGCAATTTAGCTATAGGTTTGACCTTATCCTAGAGACTTTTTTAGGTTTCTTACAACTAAATACTACCACTGCTGCTGCTGCTGCTCTTTTTATATCAAGTAGTAGTAGCATTTCTTTAAGTACACGTGTAACAAGATGTCGCATGCAGAATATATAATGGCATTATCGTCATCATCAGCGTCGTTTCTTCAGGAAATTTCGACAGTCTGTCAGACCAGTACTGCTGGTGTAATTGTGTGCTAACAAAGAGGATGATGGGGTATTACGGCGATGGTGTAGCAGTGGCCTGGCATTACTGCTTGACTCTGTCTGGGTGAAAAGTTGTTGAGGTGTCGTCTACAATTCACTCACTCCTGTGCTGTGTTCTCTTTGGTTGTCACTAAACTGGAAGCAAAAAATTGTTAAAGTCTGAATGAATGTTTGGTAGTGGCAGGGAATGTAGTGGCTAAATAAAAAAAGTATTGATTATATAGTCAGCCCTGTCCCCTTTTTAGTGGTTTGTGTTGCGACTTCTGTGTCGAGATAGTAAACATACTGAGAAAGTGTGTGTACATCATGTAGCAGCGACGAGACAACTAGTACAATAATCATCGCGTCATCATCATCGTCAACGCCATGGTCGTCGACGATAGATAGTCAATGTTTATAGAAGGACGAGCACAGGACTCATCTTGGGGTAGACAATAATATCGACAAGCCAAGGCCTAACTTATTTTATATTGCCAATGCAATGTGGATGCATGCCAGAGAGCTTGGTCATTGAAATTTTGGTTTGGACTGTTGCAACAACTGCAATACGAATGCAATGACATGATAATGTGGTTTGTGTGGTTGGTCACACGGTAAAAATAATAATAATCAAAATGATGATGATGCATGTAGCTCCCATGAAATGTCTTCTCTGGAATCTTGGCATATGTAGACGTAAGTTGGTCAAAGTGAGATAGACATGCACTCTAGTAGAAAATGCAGCTAAGATAGTAGATATGGAGATAAAGATGATGATTAGTTAAAGATTAGATAGATAGCTACATTAAACGTTGGTTGTTATTCCCTCGTTATTCTCTCGTCACGCTAGAATGTTCGCTGAGTGAGGCTACCAGGCAGCTAGTGAAAGTTGAGTTCAAGGCTGTACCATCTTCCAAATGTTATTTCTGTTCTGTGCTACTTATCTGTAAGATAATCAAGTGTCTTCTTCACACCATCATCCTTTTCGTCATCTATTTTCTGTAAGGAAAGCTATTCACATGAAGAATAGATCTTGGCTCAAATTTGTCCCGGAATACTTTGTGCATGTAAGGTACATGAAATGTTCAACTGGTTTCTAATTTGACATCTTATAATCATGATCCTTCATATTTGTTATCGTTCAACATGCTACTGTCGACATATCATCAGTGCAAAACAGGTGTAATGTAAAGTATAGTGTTGGCGTTGCTATGTGCTCACCGTCATCATTAAATGAAGTATCTATCACCAAAAAACCAACGAAAAATACTGAAATTGAGCTTTGTTGAGACTGTCAGTAGAAAAGTAAAATCGAAAACAATCAGCTACTTGTTCATCTGTGTATATCAGAGTGAAGTAGCAATTGTGCTTGCTTCAGCAATTATTTTTAAACCTTTTGTAAAATTGACACTTGATAACAATGTACTTTATTTTTGCATGAACTTGGTTCGGCTGGACCACGCCAACAATTCTAGTGATGATGATAACTGATAAATAGATAATGGTACGATCACCGCATTCATAAATAAATCAGCACATTTTTTGTGCAAAAATGAGTGTATTAGTTAACAAGTTTAAAGGGAGGCGGTGGTGATACTGTTGACTTTTATGATAATTAAATGACGATCAAGTTGATAAAAATGATAGTATGTGTTCTTATCGGAAGAGAACAGGTGCGCTGACAAACACTTGTTTGGAGCATCATCAGCAACAAGCAGGCATTCACAAAAATCGTTACTTTTTGCTTCTTCGTAATATGCACAATGAAAAGTGAAGACTCCATTATCGTCATCAGATATATTTACATGATATAATTGACGATTATTCATAATTGCCAGTTTTATAAGTTGCAAACGCAAGCATGAAAAATTGACAGAGTATGCATATATAGCAGAGTGAAAGGAATAATGATCAATTGGCTTATCTCATGAATCAATCCAGCTTAACGCACTAAGTTAGTTTTCTTTGTCTCGTTGCCTGTGTGTCATCTTGATGGTGGCGTTTCTTATCCCAAATATTTATCTTCTATCTCTCTAAACTCACACATTCTTCCTCACTACTTCACTCAGGTTATAAGCTGTTTTTGACCAACTGCTGTGATAAAGTGACTCGTAGAGTTATAGATGCATTGGAATTATCTATAAAATTATTGTTCTCCTTATGAACTGACTTAATCGTGATATATGATTGTACAAGCAACTGATGTAGTCAATAGTGACTAGTAGTTGGTATCGTTATCTGCGATTAATTTCTTAGAGAAGATTTGGATACACACCACCACCGCACCTACTACCACTACTATTATTGTGGCTGTGATAGTGACGACGCATTATTTTGTATTATGCACTCAAAACTAAACTATACAAACTCTAGTTTACTTTATATATTTTATTTAATTTGCTGCGAGAGATGTACGGTGTTGTAGCCTAAAGAGAACTAGTTTGATTGACTCTGTATGAACCCTTGTGTATTTTTGGCTTTTTTATATATTTTTCTGTGTAACCTGTGCTGCTGCCTCATCAAACCTCACGCACAAAAAAACCTCGATCCGATTGTATTAACTGTTGATACTCACGCTGAAAATTTAACTGTCACGTGCGATTACCTATTGACTTGGACTATCTCTGCTACTTAACACTCGTGGTTAAAAAGGCGTTACTAAGGCTAAAAATAAGGGAAGGATGAATGTTTCAATCCAAGGGTCTGTTCAATCCGATGAAGATGATGAAACTGTGTACTATGACGCTGTGGAGACGTCAGACCAAGCGACTGAATTTACTGTGGATGTACCCATCTCATCACACCGTCGAACCTCCAGTGGGATCAGTGTGGATTCTCAGGTATGTCATGGTATATTTTAGGGTAATTGAACGATAATATATCTGCCTCATGAAACGCAACAACTAGGGGAGTAGGATTGTTTGACTTTTTTTCCTTTTATGGGTTGTTGTGTGTTACATAAATTATACTAGGTTTTATAGTTTTTTTCTCTTCTCTACTTGTGATGTCGTTTTCTTAAATAGTTGGAGTACTTAGTTCTAATGCTTAGTTTGAGTATTTTAAAATTAAAGTACTAATTTTCTCCTTAAAATGTCTCAGAAATCTGAAGGTCGACAATCCGACTCCAATAGTGACGCTGAGGAAAACAATCAGGGTGCTAGTCAGACTGTGCGATGCATTCGATCTAAGGTTCGTGTGAATAATTGGTCATATCACTGTAATTCAATAATTAAAGCCCGTGATTTCATTTTAAAATGAGTTTTTGTGGATATTTGCAGTCACGGGGCAATGCCAATGATGAGAGTTCAAAGCCTGCAGGGGATGGAGGAAGGGCGTTGCAAATTAGTGGGAAAGACCGACGAGTCCGTCGCAAACGATTGCCTGAACAGAAGCCTAACTACCCTCTTAATTTATGGAGTATCATGAAAAACTGTATTGGGAAGGATTTGACAAAAATTCCAATGCCTGTAAACTTTTCGGAGCCACTGTCTATGCTTCAAAGATTGACTGAAGATTTTGAATATAGCGACATTTTAGATCGTGCAGCGCAGTGTACTGACTCTTGTGAACAGTTGAGCTACGTTGCTGCCTTCACAGTATCTTCTTATGCTACAACCTCTGTAAGTACTTCAGATTTTTGTAAGACCACCAATGTCACGTACTAGTATTTGAAAACAAAAGTTGAAAAAAAATTAAAATATATTTTTTTAATTTAGCTACGAACGGGGAAACCTTTCAATCCATTACTGGGTGAAACTTATGAATGTGATCGAACTGATGATTTGGGATGGCGCTGTATTAATGAACAAGTTAGCCATCACCCTCCAATGGCTGCTCAATATTGTGAAGGACGGGGTTGGGAATGTTGGCAAGAGTTCACAATGTCATCCAAGTTTAGGGGAAAGTATTTACAAATTATTCCAATGGGAATAGCTCATTTGCGTTTTAACAGTTCTGGTAAGTCATTTCTGGAAGTAAATATTCAGATGAAATATAATTTAGCACCAACCGATTAATTACTGTATTAAATTTTTCCGTGATTAGGGAACCATTACACTTGGCGCAAGGTGACTACCACTGTCCACAATATAATTGTCGGCAAACTCTGGGTTGATAACCATGGCGAAATGGAGATTACTAATCATAAGAATGGAGACAAGTGTCATTTGAAGTACATCCCATATTCATATTTTAACCGAGACGTTCAACGAAAGGTTCGTTGATTTCAATAATAATATGTTACATACGTTAAAATAGTTTAATTCATGATTATTCAGGCAATTTATTCGATTTAAATGATACCTAAACGAAAAATAAATTTCTAGGTGAGTGGATGTGTGATGGATAAAGATGACAATGTAAAGTACGTACTAAGTGGTACGTGGGACACGAAAATTGAGGGATGCGAAGTGCTTAGAGTAAAGGAGACGGATAAAAGTGGAAAACCTACGTTTGAATTGGGGCCTTCTAAAACGATGTGGTGCAGACGCCAGCTTCCGTAAGTTTACTCAACAACATCAATCATATTAACCACCTCCTCCATTTAAAAGGTGCTAATGATTTCTTTTTTGTTTACCGGCGCGTAGGGATGATGCTGAAAAGTACTATTTCTTTACCGAATTTGCGTGCCAATTGAATGAATCTGAACCAGGTGTGGCGCTGTCAGATACCCGTTTACGACCAGATCAGCGTCTGATGGAAGAGGCAAAATGGGATGACGCAAATGTCGAAAAAGTGAGATTGGAGGAGAAGCAACGTGCAAACCGTCGCAGGCGAGAATTAGAAGCTGAACAGGCAGCCAGTGAAGGTAAAGTTTGCGCTAACTTGGTACTCTTTGACCCGTTACTTTATTAGGATATGCTTCTAATGTGATCTTTGTATGTACCCCAACAGGTCGACCATTTCCACCCTACGAACCTCTCTGGTTTGTCAAAGAAAAGGACCAAGCCACTGGTCATGTGGTACATGTATTCAAGCACGAGTATTGGAAATGTAAAGAAAAGGGTGAATGGTCAAAGTGCCCGGATATATTTTAGCTCCTTGATCCTAATCTCCGTAAAATTCTACTTCTCCTTGCCCCTGCCCTACATCCACCATCTTCGTGTAACTAATTACATTATTTAGGTCTCTTTTAAATGATCAATGTTAAGTTTATGGGCGTATGTACATTATAGATACCAACCTGTAGAAATGCTTCCTGTACAGAAATCCTAACGTGTACAAAATCACGTTATCCAGAGAAATATGTTAACAATTCATTATTATCATTATTAATCATTATCTATTACTACAGAAACTACATTATATTATATTTCAACGATGAGAATGAAGAAGAGCCTAAAGTTTTAATACAGTGTATTCATATTATTCTTAAATGTAAGTTAGTATAATTGCTATTGTAATTGTTAAGTTTGCTTACTTGCACTTTGTATGTTGTAATATCAAAATAATGTAACTAATTTTGGTAACGAGAGAGACGCAAAGGTCATACTAACTCCAAGGTTACTTGTTGTTGCAAGCCAACTCTACTGATCTAACGCAACAGACAACGACATACAACTGTAAGAGGGTAATCCTTTTGTGTTTTTTGTACCTTGCTTGTGCTGTCCGTGGTGCTGAACAAACACAACCCAGTGTCTATTAAGAATATTTGGAACATAGTTAAAAGTCTTGTTACTATTGTTGCTACTAATCTTACTCTAAAATTGTTACTTCTATTTAACATAACCATTGTATGTAATTCCTACTTATGTAAATTTTCTGTTATTTCACCTTTTGGATTCAACCAGTTTGTTTTTCACCAAAATCCATGTATGTTATGTTTTAAACTGTATGCATATATAAAACTATTGCGTGTAATTTCTATGTATATAATATAATCACCCATTATACTACTCCTGTTAATTGTTACAATCATTGTTTAGAATACAGAGGGCGTATTATTTTTGTTGCTAATTGTCACGTTTTAAATACTTTCATTTAACTTTATATACACTTTGTTAGTTATTGGAAGGTCTAGCATAGATAGCCATGTGTCTAGGTAGCTTCACGAGTGTGATACGTTATATATCACAAGAATTTAAACACAATTACTGAAGAATTTGTTCGACTACAAACTGAATCAGGATGACACTAACGGCCTTTATTTAATTATTATTTATTAGAGTGTGATAGTTAATTGAAATTAGTCACGTTACAGGTGAAGATACAGTTTGAAAAGTTAGCATGAGTAGAAGCAACCCGAAAACATCAACGCAACATGCCACTTTCGTATATAAAAATTGACGGCAATTCAATTCACATGACGATATATTCTAAAATAACTATATATTTGTATTACCAACTACCAACATAAAAAGTAACCGCGCAAAACTAATATATCTTAATGGTCATAATCGCAATCTCATTTTCAGTCTAATTCCGTAAAATTGTCGCAACTAATTAGAGAGACAAAATATGAAATATATGTAACTATATAATCAATTTTATTACTACATTAATAACCAAGAAGAGAAAAAAACTCGGTAAAAGTGATGCAGATTAAGACGGGAAATGCTAGTTCATTTTTACCTGAGGAAGTAACCCATAAGCTATATAAATATATCTTATATAAGTAACTATGCAAATATATTATTCTCTTATGCTTGTGAAACCAAGGACTAGGTTCCTTTGAATCATTTTCGGGTTATAATTGATAAGTCTGTTAGATGGAACGCAGTGACAGGGATATATTTTATAGCTGGCTCGATCAATCACAATATTTACAATTGACATAGGTAGTATGTATGATTTGCAATATTGAGCTGGACTTGTAGGCAGTAAGCACGCAGTAAACTGTGCGACAGAGAAAATACTGATCTTCCGATTTGGGAACCTTGATGGGGTTTAAAGAAAAGTGGCGAATTATTTATCTTTTATGAATCACTAATCGAATATCAAAAACGTCCCAGAGGTTTTAATGATAGATGAATTTAATGACGGTGCAACATTTATGCGTTTTGTTCGTCTTAAAATTAAGTTAGGTATGTTTTGTTACGCCAAAAACATCCATTCCCGGTGGCTGGGGGTTAAACCCTTTCTCCACTAAACTCTCCTGCACTAACAATGTTCCTGCTTCTAATACTATTATCGTTTTATTATTACTTGTAATCAAGAAACAAGGTGGTATATAAACTGAAGAGGGATATAATTTGCTAAAAGGATTCGTAAGATATATGCAATCAAACGTACTTTGGTTTTTTTAAAGTTAGGAGAAATATATACATACATATTTATCACGTTTATCACTAACAATTAAGTTTTTGAAGCTACATATTTTATTCTACTTTTTTCTTTATATTCGAAAGTCTAAAAGACGGTACACACACATTAAATCACACAACTATATTTCTTCGAATTTCACTCCGTCCGATTGACTTTTTTGATTTTATAACAGTGAAGCAAATTTCACACTGATGATGATATATCGCGGGTACGCTAACGTGTAAATGGTTAATGAATGGTTAATGAATGTGTGAGCAATGAGGTGTTGTACGTGGATCTTCGTGTGCTTCAAGATGGCTGATTGAACAGTTTTTTCTTCGTTAATTTTTTTATAATGGAAATATTTTCGAATAATAAGCGCAATCAAACTAATTACTACTAAATACCGTTAGATGATTTTGTTGAGATCAAGCTGAACTGGTATCCAAGTCTTCACTTGAAATTCTTTCTTTCGAATGATTTGAAATCAAGGGAAGAGATTACGATTTTACTAATATGTGTACGGTATATGGTAAGTAAGTAAAAATAGTTAAGGAATAAAGTTTAAAATATTTTCAATAATAATGAGTTAGTTAAAAAGCGTGAATAAGAATAAGAATGGTTTGCTACAGAAAACATGTCGAATGTAACTACTACCACTGTTTCTTCACAAAACACTTGTACTAAAAATAATACCCGAAACGTTATTATAATTATGATGATATATAAATATATTTAAAAACTGTTTCCTATGAATGAGAAAAGATAGCGCTAACGACGATTAACCCATATAATTCAACCAGTTTTTGACGTTGAGTACATTTTAGTAAAAATATGCTATATAAATCAATATAATATATATACACACATATTTATATATAACTATTAAATAATGAAAAAGTAACAGATAATCATCTACTGCTCTAGATAAAGGAATAATCAGTATATAGTGTGATAAATAAATATAAGATTATATTATAAATTGCAGATTATAAATGTTACATAATATTGTACTGCAGAATAAAAAAAGAAAGATATTTGTGGACGTGAAGAACTTTAAGAAGAATAGTTTTAATCATGCTTTGTTCATTAATTTATCTGTCATGAATCGGCACTCGAGATTGAGTGAGAAAGGTGAGGATGGTGTTCAATATGCCATCAGAACATACAAATTCAGGACCATTCCCTATATTCGTGAGTTATGCTTTAAAATGAGCAACAAAGGAGAGAAAATGTCATTTGGTTGTACTTTTATTTTATCTCATAGCATTTTTATATTCATCATAATCATTACACAATATTATTGAAGCTGCTTCAGCACAGTGCAATCATAGGTTAATTTATAGACTTGAAATCACTTTTCGAATTTCTAAGAAACAAAAAGTCCGCTTATATGATTATATATATATTTGTATGTATAGGTATGTTATCTGGAGGCAGAGTATGTCTCTATTAATTTTTTGTCTAAGGATCATTTGCTCTATTGTTGATGCTGATATCACAGAGTATAAAAAATTTCCTTTCGATTGAATACAATAATATTATCATTATTATAATTCATTCATTAGAATATGCGAATAATGTTTTACGTTTGGTTTCTCTTATCGTCTTATTAGTTTTTGACACTTTGTATCATGTCCAAGTTACTTTCTTCCGATTTCTTTTCAATTCCGACGAGAGCGCGGTGTGTACCGAGTTGTTGGGTTCTTCCAACTCAATTGCGTACATGCTTAATGGAAAGGTTAGCAGTTTCACTATAACTAGCGCTAATTATTAAACCGTTTTTCTTTACGTCTCACACTAGACTCCGGTAAATACACAGAAACATTGGATAGCCGTTTGCTAATGTTACACAGAATGGTTAGGATTAAATGTATAACAATGTCCATTGTTTAATTGTTATAATTAAGACAATTCAAATCCAACATTTGCTGTTATGGCGTATCGAAGTTTTTCCCGAAGAGTAGATTTCTTTTGGTAAAGAGGAAGCTTCAGTAGATTGAAACAGGTTGACGAGGTTGGCAAGCGACCTATTGTTTCTCGTTTTCCAATTGTCAGGAATCCTCGCAGAACACTCCCTACAAACAGATATGCCATGATAAAAATATTAATGGAATACACCACCAAAGGAAGCTGAAGCTGTGGATCCTGAAATCTATTGAATTTAGGCAGTATTACCTAAAGTATCCCCGGTGTCTTCATCATCACTAACTTCAACACAACGAATGGAAAAAGGTGGATCCAGGTTTACGAATCCTAACAAGGGTGGCTTAGAACAGCTTGTAACGAACTATAAAAACAAACAAAGAATTGGTTGCACATATTTTGTAGACATTGATTTTTATAATCAAAATGATAATGACGGTAATCAACAAACCTTTAAAAAGAGGCGACGCTCCTCCTCGGAGAAATCGTTCTCAAGAATTTCCCAAAGCCACAAAACGACACGGTGATTATCATGGAACCCTCCGTAATACTGCGTATTACGTCGCAAATCCACTAAATCAATGTCCGAGTCCTCGCCACTGATGAGCCTTTGTAACTGTTCACAAAAATTACGATTACATTTCAATTATATCAAGGCTCTGGGTACTGTTACCAAAACTTTATGTTACGTGACATACTTCAAGTGGAGAAAAAATACGGAGCCAATCGGCTGAGATTATTGATCGAAACCCAGTGACAAATGCATGTGTTTGTTCTTTGATTTGTGTCCGTAAATGGAAATTGGCCATTTGATAAAGATATCCAATTCTACAAGTCATACAGATCGTTACAGTAAACTGATATTCGTGGATTATTTAGTGTTAATAGAAATCTTACTTGTTTTGATTGGTCACTCGAATAGTTTTTCCTCCAGGACACAGTTCGGTGGTCCGAACTTCGCCGAACATGTCTTGGTCCACAGAAAAGGTCAGTTCTAGCTCCTGGAAAATGCAATAAATTGCTTATAATTTTATTTTCATTGTATCAAACTATTATGTTAAATAAAAGTAGTAAATTAAATGAAAATGTATGCATATCTTACGGAAACATCGCCGTCAAAATGTTTAACGTAATTCAGCGAATTGTACAATTCTTTATCAAAGGTTTGAAGCTCATCTATCGCCGAAAATAATGCACTTTGTTGATGACCGAGCATTAAACTCAGGAAAAATGGTGCGAAATGAACATCGACAACAATGCCCTGAAAAGTTAAAGTTTACCGTTGAATATAAATTGATTTGCATATAAAACAATTAGAAATTAGCCTCAAATTAATAATAATAATAATAAATGTAATAATAATAGTAGTAATAATAAAAGTATTAACCTCAAAAACGGCCTTTCCAAGCATTTTCCCAACAAATTCAAACAACTGCAGATGGTTCTCATGAAGAAACGACATAGGTGATGGGTACAATAAATTTTCATTTGTAGTTCGGAATAGATTGAGTGAAGGGTTAAAAACTTTGTTAATGGTTTCTTCCAGAAACTCTGTTAAACAACGTTAAAGCAAAGAACTGGCCAGATTAAATGTGTGGATACCCAGGTATGCGTTTCAAGATGGTTTTAAGAATGTCACCTTTAAAAACTCCATCTTGGTCAATCCCTGCCTCATCTAAACCAAATTCATTTTGAAATCTCACTCTTATTGTCCCTTTCAGTGCACTTGCAGTTAGCGTTGCCAACTGTGCATACCCATCCTCCACAATTCTGCTTCTGTGAATGGTGATTAAAGTGGAAGCGGATGGAATATCTTCCAAAGATGAACTAGAGGAACTGCCACCATTCAATGTTTTCTCAGATGCAGCCCATTTCCTGAACAGAATCACCCTGTGATCTTCGCGTAGCACATGTGGCATATCATATAGCACACGCTACGTACAAAGAAATTAAAATCAGCCCCATTATAGACAATATTAAATTTTATTTTAGTTTAAAAAACATTTTTAATTGAAGTACCCACTCACCTTTGCGTGCTTACGTCCTTTCTCAATGTCAACTATGAGTTGATTCATTTTTGTGTTTTCTACCAACCAGTGGTCCTCTGGACAGTAGCGTTTTCTGCAATCTCGTCGATACAAAGCAATGAGGAGGGTTTTCAAGGAAGCCCAAATAGAGTCCTTGATCATATGATAATTGGAATGGGTTATCAAGCGATAACATAACTGATTCAGGAAACCAGACACCTGTCGTAGTTCATCAATACGAAATACAGGTTGGGCTTCATAAAATTCGTGGTCATCTAAAATGCTATGAAAAGATTAAAATAAGGTAAATTGATCGAATAGAAAAAGAGAAAATTACTTAATGGCTCCAATCGTTATTATATAGACCCTTACGTGATGTAATGGTTCATTGCATCAGTGGAAAGCACCAGTAAATGTTCTTGAACAGGTTCCGTATTATTAAGTAGTAACTCAGCCCAAGATTTTACTGCGGAGTCTTTGATCCCGACTCCGGTAAGTTTGAGGAATTGCCACAAAGCAATCAGCAATTTGGATGCTTGCTTGAAGCAAATTCCAGTAAGAAAATCCAGTTTGCACCTTCGGAAGAAAAGTAAAATTATTATGATGAAATCGTAATTTTGCAGGTCAAATGGATCATGTAGTTAGTTTTTACTTACAGTGAAAAAGAAGTACAAATGTTATAATAAAGTTTGCACGCTTCCGACACAAGAACAGTAATTTCAGCAGTAAGTCTAATCGTAGCACCGCTACTGCCTTGTATACCATCCAAGAACAGCGCTTTTCGGAACGCCTTCACAAGACTTGACTTAAGGGTTGTGGTCGACTTGGCGGACGAGGTGCTGGAGATGGAATGCAGGGAGACAGTACTGGAGCTCGGCTGTGGTTGCAATTGTTGCTGATTGAGATGCGTTTGTGAGGAGGACTTGCTTGCAGGTTCAGCAGGAGAGTTAGAAGCACAATTGGCCAAAAAAGTGTACAACGGAAAAAATACTGCCTCTTGGTACGCTAGTCCCCAGAGAAAGGCCAGTTGTTCATTTAAAACAGACTGCTTTTGTATCACAGATTCTCTGACAGGGCAGTCAATCCATCCCAAAATGGGATGCCAGTTCCTGGTTGTTGATCCTTCGCTCTTCTTCAAGCAATTGTTCCACAAAAGGTTGTTGATAAGTTTCTACAAAAGTAAACACCAATGACATTGTTTACAATCTTCCCTTTTCACTTTAGTCTATCAACTTGCAGCTCAGAACTCACCGCGAAATGAGGATAGAAGACTTCATTAAGCTGACCACTGTACTCTCCCAACTGGACAAAGTTTGCGAGAATACAGAGGGCATCGTTTGCATTGACTTGTTCCGATAAGTTCTCCTCGGCAGCACATCGTACCATCTCAGGGAAATTTCTTGCGTCCAGGGCCTCAGGACACATGGCGTGTACATAATGAATATATCCGGGCACAACAAAAATTTTCAGTATCATTTCCTTCAAGCCCTGCCATTCAGCACCGTCCGAATCAGAATTCTGATACATCAGATTGACTAATTTTGCCATAGCCCACAAGCAAGATCTTTTCAAGGGTAGCTGTAACAAAAACATTTACTTTTCAACCCGACAGAAAGACAAAGATTTTTGGAACTGTACTTCGTACGTATATAGATAGAACATACTTGACCAGGGCGAGCAAAAGCCTGCTCCAGGAGATCGTTAACTGTTGTGAGAAATCCTCCAGTTTTCAAGCACACAATCTGCGACTGTGTGAATCGCTGCATTGGAGCCTTCAGCATTTTATATTTATCCTCGTTGAGGATGGGCCACTTCTCGATAGAAGTAAGGAAGACAACTGTGGTCAAGACTAGAGCCATTCGGTTGACGTCGATAACCAATACTGGCCTCAATTCTTTTAGCTGAATAATTCCAGAAAATTAAAGTGCGTTGCTATTTAGTTACTATTAAATATGACAAATGTCTGATTTTGGATTGAATTATTACCCAGTTCAGACAGTTCAACACGACATCTTTTAAATGCTGGAGCCATCGCACTGCCTTGTCCTTCAGCATCCCAATTGACAAGTAGCAGTATTGACCATCTTTCTGCGTCGCACTCCAATTTATGTACCTAAAGTATTTTACATAATTATAAACTGGAAAGTGTAATGGTTTCTACAGTAAATAAACTGGTGCTCAACTAACCTGCAGACGTGTTCCAGACATTCAAAGTCAACAAACCAAGTTCTTCTCATCAGTCTATACGCTTTCTCGTAAAACACCAGACATTTTAGCTTTCCTTCACCTTCTCCTGGATTGAATATCTTCATCAACTCCAAAAATTCAGCCCTGTGGGACACATTTACAAACGGCTTTTAAATCAAACCATTTTGCATTCAAACTTGTAAATACTTTAAACCGTATAAATATAAAATATAAAAAAAACAAAAAAAAGCAGTTAACGTACTTGGCTCTTTCTCTGGATCTTTTCCGAAGGACAAGCCTCCTCAAAAATCGAATGATGACTACCGCAGCTTCTTGACGCTGCATAACTTCCGCCCGTTTCTTGCGAGCAGTTTGGGTTTGTTCAATAAAGTTTTTTCGACCATCCTGCACCACCTTCTCGTCGAACACTTCCCCCATCACTTTGACCACCACCGCAGTCTAGCAGGAAATCGTTATAACACCCTTGCAACTTAACACAAGCACTCTGAGATGTCCACCACCTCCTCCACCCGCTCTGCCCTCTTGTCACGTACTCACTTTCAAAGTGCATAGAAACCTTTTATTGCTCACAGCACTCCCAGTTACATTAAAACAATTGTCCACCTCCACAAACTTGTCGTCATCTAACCGTCTCCCTGCCAAACTTCCTTGTCATTTTACTCTTGTCCCATTCAACTAGGTTTAACACAATAACTTACTCCTAAAGACAAGGCTCACTTTTATCATCTTTTATTGCATCAGGTCAGGTGTCACAAGGTGCCAGTATTTCACTCAAGCTCCTCACATTATTTCGCTTCTGTCGTACAATATCCAGCGTAGGCCCACTGCTTGACGTTAGCCTTTCACCCCAAAATATCATCTATCGTTAACACCACACTCTAATTACAAATCTTAAGCCCTACGCCATCCTTTGTACTGTTCCACAGGTTAACACTACTTCATCCTCTAACGTCCATCATTAAACCATAAAAACTCACCAAAGATGTCAACATTTTATAAAACGTCTCCAAACCTAATTAACAGCCACATTTAACTATTCATTTCCCCACCTCCTCAAGATTATCCCTGCCACCCCAAAAAAACATGTCCTTCGGGACCTCTGGGTGGTCACTATACTTGCATCAAACACTTCCCATTGCGGCTCCCAAACTCCTTTTTCAAGGCCTCCTCACAGCCATTCCAAATATAATTATTGCACAAATCTCTGCAGAGCTGTTTCAAATAAATGAATAATTAAAGTGAGGGAAGAGTATGGTGATGAGTGAGAGTGGTTGAGGGAAGTGAGAGTGATCATGTGTTTCTTATTTGTTGATTGGATTGGACGTGTGCAGAGGGAGAGGCGGCGGAGGCGATCTCTCACTCAACCTTCCTTGCTTTCAGATGTGTGGGCAGACACAGCGAACATTTTTGCCCTTCTTTCGGAGCAAAAAACGGGCTTTTTACGCGAAGCGCCTTTCCCCGACACTCTCGTCTCACCTTACTCGCTGCTTTGTTGTCTTGTGATTTGGAATGCTCTGCCTTGCGAAACCACTTTCACCGGAACTTATCATCTTACCTGTTCATCAGTGCGTCCATTTATGATGTCGCTTTTATGAATGGGTAGTGCTCTTTAATGAAAATGGGTGGATGGATTCATTATGATGATTTTAACAAGAAATGATTTTATGAAGATAATTGTCACCTTTCATTGTTTTACCTTTATTTTTGATTTTTTTGGAAACTTTTAAAATTAATTGATTGATTCTATATTATTCAATGTGTATAGGTATATATATAATATGTGTGTTTTTTATGTAGTACAATGTGTGTATGTGCATATATCAAACATATAACATTTAAATGGGCAACATCAAAAAATCGTTATGATGATATGGGTTTTTTTTAAACATTCAATTATGTAGAGTGAACTAAGTTTCTATATCAATTACAGATTATTACATAGTAGCGCTATCATCATTTATCGATTTAAATGTATAAAACACACGTGGAGTACAAACATTAACATTTGTTGTGTATAATGTTGGTTTTGATTTAAATAGGTTTAAGGTAGGTAAACTTGTAGTAGAAAGTGGCAACGTAGCTGTATAATAGGTAATTAAAATGTTTAAGGTTTGTATAATAGATAGTAGTATTGTAATAAAACAAGTTAAATTAAATCCACTTAAATGTCTAAAAACTATTTATATTGTAGCAGTTTGTAAAGGTCGGTTGTAGGATAATTATAATAATAATAATGTACTATATAAATAAACGAGGTCTTTAAAAAACCGTTAACATCAACCAACATTCCAAGAAATATTGGAAAAGGAGCTTGTCGTGATGTTAATTTGAACATGGAGGAAAAGAAGCGTACCCATAAAAAACGACAAAAAATCGCGACGACATCAAGAATTGTAAAATCTACTAGTACTGATGACAATAATAAGATATTAATTAAAATATGTACCTTGACATTAACCGTGTAAACACTAATTATATACATTTAGAGCATAATTAATTAATTCATAATAGTACTTTTTATGACACGTTTATATTTTCTCCATTCTTTCCCAACAATTAATGTAAACTTGATGAATGCAAATATAAGATACAGTTCAGTTGGATAAATTCGATTGGAATCGGTACGTAAAAGGTATATAACATATTACGTGTGTTGGCATAATCTACAAGTTAACAACAATTAAGACATATACAACACCAATTATATGTTTATATGCGTGGATTAAATTACAACAGGTAAACGTAACAAAGTCATTGTTAAATACAAATTGAGAAGAGCATGAGTAAGGTCTTATTAAATGTTTAGTTTTACTTTAAATTTTATATCTGAAGTTTAAATATTTACCAACAAGACACTTGGATAAAATAATTTTATGTCTCTCTATTTTGTAGTCATTTTTATAATTAGATGTACAAATATATAGTTTATAATTTAGGTTTTTTTGTATTAAAGTTGACAAAACAGAAATCACAATTTTTATATCAGTTTTTCATTGGATTTTCACTTGCTTTTTTTACTTCATTAATATAAATTGCCTCACAAGATTTAAGAAAAAATTGTTTGATTGTAGTTTTCTTTACAATTAGTTTTAAGGGTCGAAAGCACAACTGGAACGAGTACTTATATTCAAGGGTTTTTATTACAACTTTTCTCTCTCGACTCTCGACGTTACATAAATTTGACTCCTTTTATGAGTGAATAATGAAAGAACGGTCCTGATTGATTGATTGATTTTGATATTATGTACGTTTTAATGTTTTTGTAGCGGGTTAGAGAGGATTTGGAAACAACTTTTTTTAAACTAGTTAAATAATGTGCCAATAAATTATCATACGAGCAGCACAGTGCAATGCGAAAACTGTTAAATTGTAACTAAGACTACATTTTAAAAATCTATTTTGTATTTCGTAATCATTATGGAAATTCAAGTTGGACTAACAATCTCTCAACTAAAATAGCATGAATTTGGCAAGTGAAAGTACCTCTTTCGGTTATAAAAAGGAAGATATCATAAGAATATATTATCATGCACTACTTCACCAGCTTTCTCTCTCAGAATCCAAAGGCTTTCTGCTCTTCTCTGAGGAATGAGGCGATGGTGAAGTATTTGTAGAACTCTAGTTAATATTTTTATGAAGATGGATGACCACCACAGATCTATGACAGCAGATCATCTTTATCATCATTCACCTTTTCCAATTTTCTAATACATTTATGAATTATTTGTTTGCGAAAATTCTGCGCAGACTATTTTTGTATGTGTAGTACGTAAAATTGTTTGTAGACGAGACAGACATCCATCTAGATACAAAATGCGAAGAACGGTGACTACTGGATAGACAATCAAGAACAGGTTATAACGTATTTCGGGCACGCTAAATTGATAAGATCTGAAACTATTTATATTTATTATTTTTATACATTTAATATAGAGCACAGTAAAATACTTTGAAGACAAGGAATCACACTTATCTGGCCAAATATCCGAGCTACATATTATTGTAAGACAGTAATAATATTAACCACAGTTGTTACAAACTCTGTTTTTATATAAAAACAGTTTAAAAAACCAGAGAGTTTAACGATCACTTCACACACAACAACTTAAATCAAAAAGCTCACGGTTTAATTTTTAACAGTAATAATAATAGGTAATAATAAATATGTAGTAGTACATGTACACAGATAATGTTTTTAATAAAAAGTACACTTTTATCTACAAGAACATCAGTCAAACTTACACGTAATCATATAATAACAATATAAATCTATTTATTATATTTACTTGATGCGAAGGAATGAAACATCATTTTAATCAGAAGATTTCACTAACGTACTACAATAATTTATTATGATTAAATCGGTTGAGTTATGTATAATTCGTAGGGATCCTAAAACCCAGCTAAATGAAACAAGCAAAAGTTCCGGGACAGTGGAAATTTTACGATGCGAATGAAAACGGGCTGGTCTACTTAATATGATTCAGTCGTAGGTACCAAAATCCACTTTCCACAACAACAACGGCCTTCCATACTAGTAGAACAACGTGAAACCTTGCTGCTTTTGCTTTGAATCATTTCATATTCAGCGTAAATTTTTAAGCAGTTTATATTTTGGGAATTTTTTCTGAGATTAGGAGCATCGTATCGTTGTGAAATCATCTTTACGTAAAAGTAGTGATGATAGTAGTGAAATTCTTTGGCCATTTCGTAGAGCGTTTACTTTATGTGTGTATTACTCAATGTTCATTAATTGTTGGTTAGTATTTTGTAGAGATCAGTCTAAAATCAGCAAAAACCCATGTCTTTAGGTGACAGGGTTGCTACTACGACATGACAAGTTTTCAGTATACTAACGAGTCGTTCTATGTTTCTTGCACACATAGTCAATAGTCATAGAGACATTGCCTTTTCTTCTTATTATTATTATTTCATGCATGGTCGCATGAAGAGATGTACCTTGTACGTATTTCCGCTTTTGTAGGTTTTTTGTAAGGATTTCCGAGTTGTGGATTGATGATTCCCAGTGGTGTAAAAGAGACACGCAAGCGTTGATGACTGAAAACGTGTTGGCACCTTTTATGGATTTTTTACAGTTTTTGCAAGCCCTCTCGGTAATACAGGATGTACACTGTGGAATTTGTACACGATACCCACTATGGATGTGTGTAAATATATGTTATTTATATATTTGTTGACTGGAAGTCAGGTAAAATTCACATGTAATATGAATGTATATAAAGGAAAGCAACCAGGTTGTTTTTTGAGACAAACGTAATAAAAAATAAATAAATAATTTGTTTCTTCCCCTATTCCTAATTTATACCCTATCATGTTATGTGTTTAGACTTTTGTTGTAGAACATCCTGAACGGCTCTTGTCCATTTGTCATGGTTCTTGATGACATCATACGTATTCGTTGCTACTTCAGGGTCTGGCGAGCCATAAATCGGTGGATTTGCTTTGGGATCGTACCCTAGTGTTGCAAGCATTGGAGCAACTGTGTCCATGTCGTCAACAACGTCGTCTGGAATGGCACCCACCCATTTGGTTAATGCTTCCACATTAACAGGTTTGATGACTTGGTCTGAGGAGCGTTCCACTCTGCAGAAATAGAATAAAGGGAAAATGACTACTTTGAGCAACTCGAGACGTACTATTGATTATGTAGCAGACGGATAATAATAGACGTACTTTGAGAGCGAAACACCCCCAGGTTTATTAATGAACTGCTCATGATGAAGAACTTCATCCATCCACGGCAGGTCCAAATATTTGAGAATCTTCTCCATTTGAGGCTTCGGATGTAACACTAAGTCTTCATATTTCACCTTCAAGCATCTCGTTGGTCCAAGCTCCTCACATTCTTTTAACATTGTCTTCATAGAGTTTGACCATTTGGTCAAGCATTGCCTATAGTCGGTCAGGTCGAAGCCTGTTACTGTAACCTGAAACCACAAAGTTGCCGTGTTTCCCATTAAAAATTGAATAATGCTTTGAAAATTCAGGTGGAGGGACGCATGGTCGTAAATCCATAATCATTACATAAAGAGCAATTTATCCATATTATCCCATTCAACTCTTGTTTGAAAATAAACAGCTCACCTTTCGACTGATCAGTGAATGAACGACTGCTCTACCGTCACGAATCATGAAAATAAATTTGGCCTGCGGAAAGAGCTTAAGTAGATAAACCCCATACTTGAGAGTGAAGGGATCTTTGTTGCACACTCGAGGCGCTGGCTCTCCATGTTTCACAACGACCTCAAGAATAAAGGCTGCCACCGCATCTCCAATAATCTGAAAGATAAACAGAAAAGTGACGTGATGTGAAGTTTCGGCAATAGCAATAATAAGAAGAAAAAGAACTGCACAAGTGGGGAATAAAGATCCATGAAGAATTCAACAGGGGGCTTTGTGAAACTTTCTTTCCTTCTTGGTTTACTGATAGAAACAAATGGAATGGAGCCCGGGTTGTTGTAATGATATACGCTAATTTAAGTTAACTCCACTGTGAACCAACCTGATCAGTAAGCCCAGCCTCGTGTAAACGATTCGTTTCTTTTGCGGATCGGTTCCACTGAGCAGCAAGCTGCAAGATCCTTGGAACAACACGCGTCTCCTCTCCACATCTTATATCACCATGAGCATCTAGCATTGCTCTGACCAGAGTTGTTCCCGATCTTGGAAAACCTCCAATGAAAATAAATGGAGAAGACCGGTCGTAAGTATGGGCTTTTCCATCGTTTCCAAATACGACCGTCTGTTTGGATCAACAAAAGACAATAAATATACATTTAACTTTTTTCTTCTCCCAATCCTCAATGGATTGAATAACTTACATACACAAAAGCTTTCAAAATATTGACTTTGAATGACTTACTTCACGACTAGTTACAATTTGACACTGTCCGGAGTCACTACTCCTTATAAAGAGCAGCAAGTAAAAAAATGGAGCAACTAAAATAATAAACACTAGGAGTAGCTTCCGTCCACCCAGCACTCCTCGAAGCGTAATCATTCTTCAGCTGTTAGGTACCTCGGTCAGTGTGCTCTGAGTCATTAACTGGCCTGCAATCCACAAATAAATTCCCCAAAATTAATCACAAGTAACAATTTGTCAATCTAATCAATGACACATAAATTTGCACCACATAAATTGCAATGGATTGATCGAATGACCATTCTCGACTCTCACTCAGTTTAATATATTCGATGTGTAAGCAAAGGACTGAATTTACACTTAAATGAATGTTCGATACGTATTGCGATCCTTCAAGCTAAACTAATGAAATATGGTAGTAACATTGTCCGTAAATATGCTTCTTACCTTGCCAAAATAATTGCCAACATGAGACACACGTCTATTCACACTACATGCAATCGTGAATCACACGTGTGCAAAATAATACTAGAACTTAAAACAAGTTGATTTCATATTCCATTACTCTTCATCATGATGCTCTTTCCACAACTACTTTTGCTTCCTATATAAATAATGTCTCCTTGGATTTCATTTAACTTGAATCCTTCAACTTGCTAACTTGCCACATTACTTACGATTTGCCAAGCTAACCACTCACAACGAGATTAAAGAAGATTATGAGCACATTTCCCCTCCTAGATGCACTGCACTGGCTAAAGTGTTACATAATATGTTCCTACGTCACCGGTCGTTCAGAGAAAATTTAATATTAACCATTATTCCTAGTTCACGCCACACTCTCCGTATTTTACTACTGAACTGTAATGAATAAAATATAACTACCTACACACATTATGTGCGATAAATGTCACTCAAACAAGTTTTCATGGGATCGGAAAATATCAAAGAAAAATTCCAATCATATAACCGATGATATATCTCAGTTTAGCTGGAAAAAGTATTACATGAATTATGTTTTCTAATTATGGAATAATCTTTCCCAAAGTTGTACTTTGACTACCTTTCAAAGACCCAACAACTGAATCCTGTGTCTCTGGTGTATTTTTGAAGAAAAAAGTTTATTTTTTTGTATGTGTTTTCTGGCGATGCAGCTTTCACAAAGTGAAACTAACTAAGGTGTAAAGCAATTATAAGCGACCACCACGACTAATCTGTAACCCAGTTCATACAGACAAGCTGCACATCGGTGAACGGGTGTACAGTAGACATAGCGGCCTCACATAAACGGTAAGAAGAGCGTGAAATTAGCAGAACATAAATAATAACCTTGTTATTAAATTATTAAGCCGACTTTGCCCATCCAACCTGGCCGAGTTAAAGACAAACATTATATGTTTTATTTCTTTTTGCAACAAAGACAATTTTATTTAACACAAAGCAAAGTAGCTTAAAAAGTGTAATTTCAGAATTAGTTATTTAGCTCCTTTCTTATAGCCGTCACAGTAGAAAAGGCAGTTTTGTTGTCTCCCTACCTAATGATTTCATGCTGTGACCACGGTTACTCGTGTCCTCCTCCGACTGCATTCATTATTGAGCAGGATACCACTTTCAGAATGATGAATTATCACCAGTCCAGAAGCAAAACATACACAAATCCCACACTATTTTTATGTTCATACTCTTTTTGAAAGAGAATAATTACTTGTATTTAACTGACACACAATATAATCACAGGACAAGTCTACAAAAACGAGTCACGATGACATTCATTTTCGGGAGGTTAGCACTGCGTAAAGAAAGAGCACACGAAACGACATGACATCACAACAATTGGACACGAGAAAAGAACAAAGTTTTCTTGAAAAATAGTCTACCTTACTTATACACGACAGTTAAAGAAATATAGTCAGCAGCGCAATTCATTACGATCAGAAATAAGAATAATCATGAAAAGAGATGAATGCATAGGTAAAAAAGAGCTGCCTCCATTAAAAGAATGCCTAGTATGACTGGCGTTAGCACGCTGGGTAGTGGATACATTTTTGTCAATTAAGCGAATCACTGGTTTGAAACGAGATGTTTGTAAGGTACAGTAGTGTGAACACTTAAATCACTGCACAAAATGTTATTATAACAACCAACATGAGAGAGCCTCCTTTTCCTTCCTTTACGGTTTCTTCTTTCTTATCTCCGCCACTACTACTGCGTCAGTCAGTACACAAAGTGTAACATATTATTATATAGCGTCCTTTCTTCAACTATATAACAGCAGCAACAAGTGAACAACAATTATTATTATTATCACTGCACTTTATACACTCAAATCACAACCGTCAGTGGTAGTTGTGCAGAGTAACCACAAATGAGTAGAGAATATGGCGTTCAATCTGGCGTTTTTTAAACATAAAAAATTTATATACATTTCTACGAGAAATACAAGAGCAGCAGTGCTTTTAAACCTTTTTGTTTCGTATCATCACAGCAAATTGTAATAATAGCAATAATAATAATAATAACAATAATAATGCAACAGTTCACACGAGCGTACCTATATTATGCTTTAAAATAATATATCATTATGTATGTGTGTGTACACTGTTTTAACTATCCATTTAATGCACTTTGAAGGTATAAGTAGTATGATTGAAATAATAGTATATAAGAGGGAGTCAGTGAGTTCTACTGTCCTACAGCTCTAGTTTTTTCTTTCAAATGAGCAATAAGGCCAGGAAAAGAATGAAGAAGAGGCGCTCATTATCCATTATGCGCTTTTGCAATGGCATAAATGCCATAAATCGTCAACATGTACATAGTGATAACAAATAGTTAAAAATGCATAATGAATGCCAGACAACAATGACAATGAATGTAGAAAAAAGAAGCCTGCTGCTGCTGCTAGAGTTGTTGGTTATGATATGCGACATTGTCATAGGTTATTTGCATTGCATCTCATAAAAACTCTGTAAGAAGAACGAACCATCATCAGAGTCGTTAACAGCTTTATACACGTCATACTTTATTTGCTTGCTACTTAATTCATCTGTTTATTGAGGAGAATATATAATTTCAGAGTGGTAGAGTGGCACATTGGGGCTGTCGGGACAATTTATGATTTACTGAAATAAAAATTTCCCGAGTAAATTGCTAATTAAACGAAAGAATAAGGAGAGGTTGAAAAGGACTATAATTATTGCCAATTTATAATTTACGATTGCATGACAATGACAAAAATGGCATTTTAGTGCACGGGACACAGAACAAAGTAGGATGTTCTCAGAGTTTATTACTTGAGAAATGTGATTTTTGACGAGATAAAAATGATTTTGACAGAGTGTGACGTGGTATTTAGGTATTTTATTGAACTAAATTATTTTAGCCGGCATTCCTTCGTACTGGCTGCTTTACTGGTACTAATAATATCACCATGTACCGTCTTATGAATGCCGTAATATGTTTTCAAGAAAGGGATAGCTTCTATATTATATGATCTACGAAGAAATATCGGATTGAATGGGGTAAAAGAACAGGACGCTAAATGTTCATAAAAGTTAAAAATTTAGCGGATGGCAGAGCCAAAATTAAATTTGAGACGGATTAATGTAATAATGATGATGATGACCGGGATAGGAATGCATAACATTTATCATACTCTTCTTTGCCAGATCATTTACAATCATCAGTGTTTTCTCGTAATAAGTATCGTAAACCAAACGGTTCATGCATGAAATTATCAATTCTGGCTTCTGAATTTGCAGAATATTATGCAGCTTAATATTATTATCGAGCTAATATATAAATGCAGGGAAAATTCATTAAAGATTACGGTAGAGTAAGAATTGATCTAAACCTAGATCTGCTTCATGTTTCCCCAAAAAGTGCAGTTTCATGTTTGCCTAGGTCGGCATAATAATATGTGCCTACAATACACGTAGGCAAAACTGCGAAAGGATACAGTACAATGATCCTTTTGTTATAGTTATGATTATGTATATAACAGCTATTGTTTATACAAACCCACTTTTGCCATTTCCCGGATGAAGTGTGAGGATGTCACTGTTTATACGTATTTTTTAATTTATTGAAATGGGAACATGTTACATTTTCTGTGGAAACCCAAAATTACCCATCCAAATTAATCGAACAATTTGATTGTTCCGTTCATTTTTAACAAGCTGTCAAACATGTGTACCTTACAGAAAAAGAGCATAACGAACATAGGTAATTTGATTTTTCCACTCCTCATATCTAACGTAAATGACCAGTAATAATATAATATCATGTGAAAAGCCCTAGACTGTCCCAGATAGAAAAAAATATACCCGATAGTTTGTACCATCAAAGGTGATTTTGAAAGTTTGATTTAAAGTTGAGGATTGAGAGGTATATAAAACAAGACGAAGAGGGAAATGAATGCATTAAAGTCATAATAAACAAGCAAGAAGACTAACCGCTACAAAAGTCACAACGATAAAAGCACTATTTTCATAACATGTCCTCTCCTGACAATACGACTGTAGTGAATGTTAAAAATGCAAAGAAACTTCCTGTAATTAACACAATTAGACACCGCCAATGCAAAGATATTTCCATTTCATTTTCATTACAACTTCTACAACAGGTCACAACAATGGAATGGTGGCAGAGTAAAGTAAAACAATGGATGGAAAAGTACAGGAAAGGTAAAAAGTAAAGGAGTTATAGTTTGTTGTTTAGTACTAATATCACATGCAATTGTCGTACTTTTTCTTCGTTACTATTTCATGTCTGTTTTATGTGAAACGAGGGCAACAATTTTATGGCCATTTTCATTTCCACTTGTAAATAAATAATAAAATGTCATTTTAACGTTTTGAAGCATAAACTACATTTTTATTTCAATTTTACACTTTCCATGTTCCAGTTAGCAAAATGCATGTTAATCCTTAATACAAATTCAATCTACCCACACACATATTATGAGCTGTCGTTAAAGTTATAATAATCGATTCTTTTCAAATAATTAGAATTACACGAGAAACTCTGTCCACACTCTGTTGCCTTGTCGAAAACGCCATAGCGCTTTCCTTTCGTATTACTTTTAGCAGGTATAGAAAGAGCACATGTACAAGTCGGATGATGATTTATGAATTATAGATGGATACAGGTATCCTGTCAGTTTTACTCGTTCTAATTTCTCTTTCCTAAAAATCACAAGAAGTGACAAGCTCAATCGAGTGTGCAGTGGTAGTCTATGAATTGAATAGGGGCAATAAAAGAATGAGAGCAAATCCTATATTTGCCTGTTGGCAATGTGTTTGTTACAAGTAAATCCTACTTCCGCCTCTAAACCAAGAAACATCTACGAACAAAGCCTCATTCCACCATAATAGCTTTCTACTTGTGCCAGACCGGGAAAAAGTACACAAGACTAGAGGCAACGGCATGTTGTTTGTTACGAGGCGACACCTATTTGCAACGTACCTGGTTGGTGGTGATACAGTAGTTCTAGTAGTCATAAAAGATTCACATTGGAATCACACCGTGTTTTATGGATGTTTGAATGTGTGAGAGGAGGAGGAGGAATTTTATTTTCCCTTTTTACCAGAAAAGAGGAAATTATTTTTGTATTTCTCGTTACAACTCTGACAGTTGTTAAGTAAACATGTTTGATGGCAGTTGTAAAGTCGTCGCGTATATGTATATCTATATCTTCTCTGCGCTGCTGTTGCTACTTCTCTTATTTCAACCTTTTCAACAACATTTTTCATTCTACATGGTTTATGTACGCGAAAATCACCCAGAGACAAAGGATATTCATAATAATAATACGTGTGAAGTGAAGCAACCAAAAACCACCACCTCCACTTTACTTTTTACTACTGCTACAAAGTCGCATTTCACATGATTGTCACCCATGCATGGCACGGCATGATGCCCTAAGTAGATGGCAGAGAGTCAAGTGAAAATTGATGACAGTGGAATGGGATTCTTGCTCCACACTACACGCATATGTACCTTTATGAAATGAGAAGTGGATTTTTACGCACATCATAAAACCTCTATGGCTCATGTTAGATTTAGCGATGAAAGTAGCAGTCGAAGTACGTGAGGAGGAATAACAGGGTTGAATGTGCATGGCATAAATAAACAGGTAGATATTATGTTTAATGTAATTTAAATTAGAGTGAGTATAACTGAGTATTAGTATGGATGGATGCCATGTGGTAGATGCAGCCTGTCTCTTGTCAGTCTGTCTTCGATATTTTTTCTGCTAACAATTATTTATTTATTTATTTATACACAGAAAATATAAATGTCCTCCTCTATACACCACTCCAGATCGTAATACATGCACATTTCCATGAAAAATAGCCAGAAACGGAGAGATAATATGCCACATGAGTAGGCGCAGAGAGAAGAGCGAGGCACCCTAATTTTCCTTCCAAAAAGACCTTAACTATAAGTAATCCTCTTTTCTGTTCAGTTGAGCAGTTCTCCTAAGTAGGATAGTAAGCTTAGGTACTTCAACTTTACTACTTGACTACGACTACAACATGATATGATTATGTAGTGCCAGTGCAACGGAAAATTGAACGTTTAAATATTTAACAGGGCATTTATGTATGTTTAAATAAATAAATGAGCAGCGATATAGTGCTGCCAGTGACGCAACTTCCACTCCTATAGTCTGTCTCCTCCACCGTTACTACTGCTGCTACTAACGAACTTACTGGAAAACAGGGAGAATGGAGAGGAGGACGATTAAAACGAAATAAAAAGTGACAAGAGAAAGGCTGAACTTTACAACAACAACAACAACAGCAATAACAACGACATTATGCCTTCAATACAGTTTACTTCCTCTTTTCCTCTATCTCTAGTTGAGTCCGGACTCGGCAGATACTTTTCCGTACTTGAGTCCTGACGAGAAGTGAGTGCCACTGTGGAATGGTGTAGTCATGTTGGAGGAGTAAAGTGGAATGTTGTTGGTGGTGGAAGTAATAAAACGCTCACTCTTCTGGCTTCGTTCTCAAGTTATTCATTCGAATGAGTTTTTAACAAGAATCTTTCGCTTCCTCTCCCTTCCACGTGAATAATTAATTAACGCTCGAGAATGATTCTATTTCCTATTGCCAATACTTATAAGTAGCACAATACAATTGTCATGTGTGTCATGTTCATGTTGGACCATGGCTAAGAGTCTTCAATGCAATTAAACAGAATACCTACATGCAACTTCTCTCTTTCTACATATGTAAATGGTAGGTAGCTATATTAGGACTACTGCATGGACCACATTCCAGTCGCCAAGGATCTTCATGAGTTTTCATAACATCATCTTCAGTAACAACGACATACAAAATTATTGTTATTATTACTTTTCTCGTTCCCTCTCTCTTTGAAACAATGCCTCCCGTGGAGAAAACATACGCATGCCTTTATGTGGAATAGTATGCAATACCCTACGGTAACTTTCCTAGTCTAATAACCACGCTTCCAAACGTACAAAAATACTTTTCCATTTGCCCAGATTCTCGAAATTGAGTACAAAGTTTTCCAAGTAATGTTCTTTTATATTAGGCAAGTTTAAAGTGAGTTTTTTTCTACGAGAAAGTTGACTGACGTATTAGATTATAATAACATAAAGGCCCATTTTAATACAATCGCAAAAAAACTACTTGAAAACCTACTTCCTGTTCCTCGTTAGCTCACTCGTTGTTGTGAGGCAACTACTGGAACTAAAAACTGGGATGGATTGGAGCGAGTTTTTCCCGACTTCCCTCTCTCTCTCTCTTTCTCTCTCCATCTCTGGCATTAAACATACGTCTCGTATTACCCTTTTTCGCTTCGAGTGAAAATCAAAACGGGAAAGAAATAGAATATTATTTACGGGTCAGGGAAAACGGAGAGGGACGCCCACCACTACATGCCAAGCGCTGCCAACAGCGTAAAATCCCATATCCATGGTTATCTCTATCAACATCGTTTCTGATGGAAGTAGAAATGAATATTGACACAACAGCGTTTTGAAATAAACATACGGGGAAAGTGAGGGAGGGAGGATGGAGACGAGAAAAAAACTTTCTATCTGTTCTGTTTAACTTTCTACGGCTACTTTATGTGCCTCTTGTGAGTCTTGTGTACTTTCAACTTTCCCCGTATAACATTCTGCTTTCTTCGTTGCCCATTATTATAATTCCAACTCTTCCTGCGAGCATTATGCAAGCGTCAGCAACACTGGTAGTCCATGCACACATACGCTTGACAGGGAAAGGGAGAAATGATTCTGGGAAAAGGAAGGAAGGCTGATGCACAAGCAAAAAGAAAATCACTACTGTATCCACCACATACTAAACTGCTACAACAACTGCTTGGTAAGCAGCTTAGTTTTCCAAGGTGCGTGGGCCTTTCATCAACCAGCCAGCGACCAATTTTTCTCCTGCTGCTGGCTTTATGCATGTCCATCCATCTTACTACCTATTATCCATCCATCCACCAGAATCCACCTACCCACCTTCATAATATTTGCGACTCAACTCGGTGTATACTTTTTACTATTATTATTATTATTTTCGTTAAAAATGCAGCTTGTGTTTCAAAAGCAGTCGGTATAGCGACAACAAGCTGGTGAAAAGTAAGGGGGAAATGGCTCAGCTCACTTAAGTTACAATGTAATGTAATCAGGGGTAGGGGTAATGCCACCACCAGCATAATATTTACTTGAAAAGCATCGTTAAGTATATTAGCATTACATAATTCCTATTCCAGATTAATATTTAAGCAAATAAGGATCCGTTGAGAGAGGGAAAGAACGAGTGAACACCCACCACCTTTTTTCACTTGAGCGACGGAAAAGAGTAAAATGAGAAGGTAGAGAGACGATAATGCAGTGAACTTGGCTGGTCGTTGTGTAGCAATAATAATAATAACGCTACTTCAAAAATGGCTACATAATCCTAAATTGCCTTCATTGCTGTCGTTGCTGTTGACATCGGAGAGAAAGGTGGAGAAAATGGGTTGACATTTAACATTTTTAGTAGTAGTCAGTCACCACCACCATCATGCCAAGTCATCGCATTACACCCACCCATCATGTGTATCATTTAAGCATGGTCAGCATTACAATATGGTATTTGTGTTTACTTTCCCTTCACACGGAAAACGCTACACGGTTTAGTTTTTTTATGTTTATGGTGATTCAGTAAAAAAAATTTGTAGATACATGAGGATGACACCATTATACAATATTCATAAAATAATACTACAACAAGCAAGTTAAATGCTGCCTGAAGCGAGAGCAAGATGTAAAACTTTTATCAAATGTTTTCCAACATTCCACAAAGCATCGTCAGCGTCGTCAGTGAATATTTTAAACAAAAAAGGGAGCGTGTGTGTGCTGATGAGGCAGCGACTATTCCGTTCTACTCTGTTCCCTATTCATTTTCACACGTTTACTATTCAGGAAAATTATCATCTTTAATTTTATTACTGTGCGCTTTTTGCAGTTTTGGCAAAATTACGAAATTATGATAAAAATAGAAGCTAGAGAGTTGAAAAGCTCTAAAAGTTGGTGAAAACTTCAAACGGCAGCCCATCAAGCCCAGATGAGGAGGAAGGAGGCTTCAAAGTTAAGGTGAGTCCGCTGCACAACCACATATCTTTGGTACGAGAGGTATTTAGATAGCAGCAGGAGCAGCGTGGTCGTTTCCCCGCTAGTTAAAATTCAACGCTCGCACTTTCTATATTAATTTTTCATAACCACTTGAGATTTTTCAGTTTTTTCGAGACTTTCCAACAAGATGGTTGTCTACCAACCCACAACAAAACAAGACGAGTAGAAGAAAAGCCTAAAAGTGTGGCGCATTTATGGTCTTTGTAAATACCTACCTAACTGCTCATGGTCTTTATGAACAACTTAGAAGAGAGCTGCCTCGCTACTACGATGTAATACAGCGATTATTACCAACGACACATTTTTTCGTATTCTGCAAAAGTAACTCAAGTGAAAATTGTCTTAGCCTTGTGTGAAGTCAACGAATGCGAAAAAGGAGTAATGGCGAGAGCCGAGCCTGAGCAGAATACAAAATGAACCATCATCTTTTATTTCATATGGATTTGATTTAATTAAATCTTAGAAAAGTAGTACGATGTGGTGGCTCTGCTGCGCTTCCAATCCCGATGATAATAATTAAGCCCCACTCTGCGCTTTTCTGTATGCTCATAGATATACCGTTAGGTTGTTTTGAGCAAGGATTGTCTACGCATTAACTTTCCAATTTTTCGTGGGTGGGTGGCTACGGGTATGCATGGAGTAAAATAAGTGGAAAATGATATGATCTTTGGTGCTTCTCCAGATAATTTGCTCACATGCTCCCAATGTTGGTCGTAACAACATTTCGCATTTCGTGTTATTGTTAAACTCGGTTTTTTCTCCCTCTTTCGAAAATCGCCGCCAGCGATTATGATTCTAAATGAATGACTGTAAATACAAAATACGAAATTAACAAGAGTATATGAGCTGGCTGAATGAATGCATTTGGCAATGGTCCCACCATTCCACCTCCGCCGGATACAAACTACTTACTTTTTATTTCCAGCCTTTATTTTTATCATAGCCTTAAAAAGAAAATCAATACAACAAAGTAGAAAAGCTTTTTATGTATTCTTTACTAGCTTTCATTCTTTTTTTATGCCATGATGTAATTCTTTTCATGAATTCATTTCATAGTTGGTCGATTACATAGTCAGTGAACAACAACAATGATAATACAAACAACATCAGAATCAGAGAGTTGATAGTTCGATGTTCGTCAACAAACTTTTCTTGTCTACGGCTTTGATCAATTTCAGCTTATTCCCACTCCACCAGTTTTGCCCGTTTTTTATTCAGATATCTTACAAAATAGAGAGAAAGAATGAAAGCATCAATTTAGATGAAATAGACAAATTTAAATGAGGCTACTCATAATGAGACTCGTGTCTCTTGTTATGCTGTAATGCTGTATTGGTTTACATAAGTCACATAACAGTAAGCAAACATAGTAAAAGTAAGTAGCCGTAATATAGCGACTACAATTGAAATGATTCCGGCACTTTGGAATAAGTTCAAGGGACCAGAACATAAATAATTATAATGACCCGAATTTCGAGAAAGCCGAAAATCATGTAACAATTGGAATACAAGTGAAATAGATTTTTTCGCATACAGTAACATGAAAAAAGTAATATAGTGGCAAATCATTTTTATAGTGGGCGCAAAACAGTTGGACAGACAGACGTCTTACAAAGAAAGCATTCAGTTGCGTCACCAATAACCAACTCTAATCGTAACTGCTTTCATCCTATGTAATATCGTTATATGACTTGATATATAAACTGTCAGTTTCAGTTGCGTCTTGTGCTTTGTTTGATAATTGATTAAGATGATAATGTCCCAATACAAGTTTTTGCACACTTTCTTTCCTTCTTTCATAAACAATCATACAGAGACCATATCTTCTAGAGAACCAAAAATAGCAGCTAAACATATAGCACAATAGTAGTGACAGTCAAAGTATAGGTATTATCACGAGAGAATTTTCAATGAAAAGGTTTCTTGAAAAAGACGCTCAGAAGCCTCAAAAGAAGATGATTGGAAAACTTGCCAAAAAGAGATTTTTTAAAAGAAGCAGAAAAAGATAAAGAAGATCATGTTTACTTCTTTTGTAAAATGGCAACTAGTTAAAAAAGCTACGACACAAGAGTGTTATTCATTCCCTGTCAACAGCTCACTCACGTCCACAAGCCACAAGCCTACAAGCTTCTTTGATGCTGATGATGATGTCTATGACTGATGCAGACAAACCAAGAAAAAGAAAAGTATATAGCCATGTCCATCTCCGCATTATACAAAAACAGTAAGCAAACAAACTGAAAGATGCAAGAAGGATGAAGATGCATGCCTCAGTGAAGATGTGAATGAGCTTTTGAGGACTTCGTTTAGGAAACTGCTTTTTCTCAGCAGAATCATATCGTAAATCAGAACAATGCTGGCTGACCACAAATACCACCACACCGCCAGCGATTATGATAATAATGTTGTGAGGATTAGGTACATAGTATTATAGAATTCCTCTGCAGTAAAAATAATGATTTCTATATATACACACACCAGCTAGGTATACAGTACAGTTGTAAACGCGGTTTGAAAATATCTCAGCCGTTCGAAAATGCAGTTAAGAAAATAATGTTCTTTGATATATTTTTTTGAAAAAGTACTTTATTATTTTTATTGTCGCTATTACTCCATGATCACCACCGTGTGGACTAAACGTAAAATACCTAATCAGAATCTGAAGGAAAGGAAGAAAATGAAATGATAGGAGAAAAAAGACGAAATAGTGTGGTGGTGAAGAGCAGCCTAGGACCATCATCATCGTCGTCGTCAAGTTATGTTGTCAAGAGATCAATGACCCAGTATACGTAATAGTAATAATATTATACGGAATGGCGATTTTTTTATATAAGTATGTTGCAGTTTGCTGGTCCATTCTTACCAACAGCATTACTAAACCAAACCGTATAAAATAAGTATATACAGTGACGATGAGCGGTGGTGGCAGTAAGTAGACTTTTCATAGGTACGACCGAACTGACTGACGGAGAACAGCCAGAAGGATTCACACAAGATGTATTAAAAAATAATACTCGACTTTTGGTGATCAACTTGGTTTTGCTGGTACTACTCCTCACAGAAGAGTCCTCAACATCGTCATTATCGTGCCACAAAAAATGAGGCAGACATACAGACAACAAAATTCTTTATTATGAATATTATGATATGAAATTCATCATCATCATTATCCCATTCCCGTTTAATGCAATGTGGCCAACAGACGAAAAGAAGGAACAAAACGATTGCACATTACATATTAACAGCACATTATGCAACAATAATTATAGTTATCGAAAAACATAGACAGAGAGCATATATGGACGGGTATTTTTGCAAAAAAGTTTTTATGCATATGGGAAATAATATGATGATGAGGAAAACTTTTTCTAGTCCTCTGGCGCTTTCATAATGTGCTCTCTACTTCTGGTTGGACTCCGACTCGGAGGATGATGAGCGTAATAATTGGTAATCGGTACAGCACCGTGGAAAAAAGAATTTCAGAGTGCGAGCTTGCACATTGCACTGGTATCATTATAATCATAATAATAATCATAATAACTAATGATTTATCTGATGGACATGAAGAAAATTGAACATATTTTTTCGCTTTAGTTCTCTCAGGCTAAAAGTTGTTGGTTGTTATGGGGAACAGAATGGCATCGCGAAATTGGTAAGGGATTACTATGTGGACCCGCTATTTGGAAGAATACGTAACAAAAATCTTATTATCATTGTTATTATTTATAGTTTAGTATTTACATACATATAACCCTTTGAGAGTCTGAGCATGTGCATCAACGTAATCACTTTCGTAAGTCACTGTCTAACAGTATGTTTGAGCATGAACTCTTAGAACGAATACGTGATGATGATGAGATACGCCAATCTCCACGCGTAATTTCGCCCGTGCAATTATTCGTCTCGAAAAATAAAATATATAGCACGTTTATTGTTATTATCGCCAATTCGCTATCAGTCAGTTATCCGTGTATCCCCAAATGACACGTTTAACTCGTTGGGTGGTTATGTGGAATATTTATTACTCAGTTATATGTAGCACGTATGAGTCTATACTGTTTTTAACTTATTTTTAGCAACGATAAAAACTACAGGGCCACTTCCTTTAAACGAAATCAATAAGAATTCGATTCGATTGACGATGATTTATTTAATTGCCTTTGACATTTATGTTCGTGAGTGAAGATGAAATTGCGCACAAAATGCAGGCAAGCCTAATTTAATATAAATAATATGTAATAAAGATAGTTATGGTACCTGTGAATCAACCGTATGTATACCTACCTACTTACCTGTCACGTCAACGTAATCATAACCATCAGCTTTTAAAGGTACATATATTCAATATCTGCCCATTCAATAAAAATCCATTCATTTGCATTCAACTGAATTAAAAGAAAACCATTTCAATGGCCGGCACAAATTGCATTGGCACAACCAAGAATTTCTTATTCATTCCTTCACTTATTGCTATATCGATGATACATCATACGGTACAAAAATGCAGAACCGTATAACAAAGGAATATATATGTATGCTATTGGAGAGTGCTCGCAAACCCCTCTGGTAGGCGTTTCTGGTGCTGGTAGCTGGTAGATTTTCTGGTAGCCGATTTTTATTTCTGGTGGCTACCAGCTTTTTGGCAAAAATTGTACACCATCTCAAAGCTGGCTGGTACGGTAGGTTCCATGCACAATTTTGGTGTTCATTCGAAAAACTTAAGTGGGTAAAAATTTTAACTCAAAATTCTACCAGCACCAGCACGAGCACCAGCTTTGCTTTGCGAGCACTCTCCATTATGTATCTCGTCTGCATGTATTATTTCTTCAAGACTTAATTTCTTTTTGCATATTATATCTCCCTTTTTTCAGGTTTCATTTCATTCTTATGCACTCACTACGGCTACACTAAAAGATATCGTCGTAATAACAACCTGTTTCTCTTCATATCATCATTTGTTATACCACCACCGTAGCAGCAGTAGTACGGCAATTGTATAGAAAACGAGCGGAAAGAAAGGATGTGCACGATAAAAAAAATGCTGATCAAGTCAAGATAAGCATATTGCATTGCATGATGATGAAGATGATACGTCAAAACAACTGCTGCACTGCACCCAACAAGTCCCAATATTGCACCCTTTTCTTCTTTTTGCGCTCCATTCCAATCGTATATACTTTTTAAAATGGTGTGTAAGTATTTACACACGTAGTAGTTCAAACTTATGAAACCTCAGAACATAAGTGTAATTACAGTAATAGCAAAACTGCACAAAAAACGCAACATTAACCACCGTGTGAAAGCATCAAATTGCTCATTGATATATCACAAGTGGCGATATGTATATCTCTCTTCTATGCCTTATCAACAAATATCTTAATTCTTATGTTCTGTTGATGGCGATACATATTGTTATGATGACTTTCTGTTATAGTTTGTGTGTTCATCCTCATATCAGCAAACTGTGATACAAACGCAGGGCGCACGCCACACTGCATGAAACTTTGTGCTCTACTACAGCCGTTTGCCCGTTTATATCACTTCCTCACAAAGATAAATTGCGATCGCTAGTCAAGATCAAGACCACATTGCCACAGCATCCCCTACGACGTGCCTGCATTAACAAATCTTCCTTGCTCAATCTTTAGCTGTGTGTATCCACTGTTTATTGTAATATGGTAGTAAGTTATCTTGTCATTGCATTCATAGTATTACATACTGTGTGTACCATGATGATGTTGATGTGATGAGTAAGTACATTATTCTGTCATGATGGTAGTTGATAGCCATATAAAAGAACCATCATGTCATCATCCCTTACCCCAGCAGAAAGAAGAGCACTTTTTATCATTTTTTTCCTCCTTTCATGTCGATTAATCTAGTTATCCTATCAGAGCACTTAAGTACTTCCTTTTTTCTCTTCATTTCATGCTCTCCTCTGCTCAGTTTCGTGATCTTTTATCACGTGCGTTACACACTGCACACACAGGTGTGAGTACTGTATAACTTGAGTAGATTAATGTTATCCAATTCATTATCCACTTGACTTCTCCCTCTCCCTTTCCTTCTGTTTGCCTACATTATCCTATTACTAATAGCTACTGGTATACTAGCTACCATCATCAACATAAACCAAAGCACTTGACTGTAGCAAATGCAAAGAACACAAACAAAACAGCAAAAATGTTTGTAAGTTAAATACATCATTCCATTGTTTTTTTGCACCCTTTCCATTACAACTGTTAACGGGGTACTTACCACTGTTGCTGCGTGTAGTGTCTATACAACTTTCACATTTTCCACGGAAACTAATGTACATACCTCTGCAAACACAGGTGTAGAAAAATTGGGTAGAATCACTTGTATTAATGGAGATTACTACGAGGGAAATGATGACGATGTGGTGCGTGTTGTTAATGACGACGAGTTTAAGTTTAATGTATGAAATGCACGTACAACCTACAGCAACATTCGCATCGTAAAAATTCAGACGGTTGTTTCAAGTGAGTAGGTACTACTACTACCCTTACCCACAAACAATCTGATGTAATAACCGTACTCAATCAAGACTCATGTGTGCTCCTTCTCATTTCTTGGTAACTAAAATTTTATGCAGATGAAAGAATTTCATTTAAAGCTCTCAAGCAAAAAAGCTGTTTACCTACATAGTTATACATATTGCTACATATTTATAATGCATGTTTCGAATAGTTTTGAAGAAATATATATATATTTTTTACTACGAAGGCACTCATCGGAAACAAGTCATTAAATAATTTGTACACTTTCATTTACTTTTTAGAGACATTAGACGCAGCTTAGCATGAAGTTGAATTAATCTTGTTTTTATGTTAAGTAACAAGCATTAAACCTTCTATACAACTAAGAGTAAAAGCACGGTCAAATGAGCATAAATAGTGAAAATTGTTCGTAATCGTTAAAATGAATACTACTTATGATTACTTTTACGATGTGGGTGGAAGAGGTGGAACGAACATTGCTGATAAATCAATATCTGAGCAAGTAAATACAAGAATTTGGATATGACTTTTTGGGGGAAGATGTAACACTCTTACTCTTACCTAACGTGTAATTGTAATATCAGAACTCTGTCTTTTTGTTTCTATGGAAAACGCTACATTTTGTTGCTCACTCTGAAAAAAATCTGAAATAATAGAGCTGACAACAGATGGATACAGCCCATAATAGCAGAGCATATATAATCTACCATTAAGCAATATAGCACGAAAAGGAAAATGCTTAAGCAAATATTAGCTTCGTTTTTTCCTCAGTGTAAATAACCGTGAATTGTAGGAAGATGTAGACAAAACAAAACCTTACCAAAAAATACACAGTTTAATTTGAAAACTTTTATGACAAACGTGCCAGAAAAATAGCAATGTTCATCATGAAACGGTTCGATTGCTGCCGACTAATGGCTATTACTTGGTTATCAAATCAGTTTCAATTTTTTTTAAAAAAAAGAAGAAGACGTCGTCATCCCCTCATCCGGCGTGTACGCCACAAAATAAGCTGCCAGAAATGAATACTTCCTTCATTATTATTATAGTTTCTTGTTTGCCAGTTGCCATCATCATTATCAACGAAATTGCTTACTTAATGCCTACGTGTATTTACATAATGGAGTTAAACAAAAGATATTATGTGTGTATGTACTATCACCATGGACACGTACACATATACCCTGGCTGGTTAGACGGAGAGAGAGAGCACAGCACACGTTCGCTTCATTTTTTGCACAAATGCACACTGCATATCCGCCAAGACTCACGTCTTATTTTGTAAGCCAGATCAACATATTATATAACATGGGCAATATGCCGTATAAAATAGTTAGGTATATTATTATGAACTTTTTAAGGAATGAAAATAATACATTTAGCAATTTGGCATATCTCTGGCTTCTACTTAAGCAGCAATAAGGTTTTTTATTTCATCCTCTGAGCAAAGGGAGGGAGCCAGAGTGAAGCGTAGAGATATGATATGAGCTGCTGTCAACATAGCAACAATAAGCAAACTTCACCTAAAGATACATAATACGGTGAAACGCTCCAAGATATTGTGCAATATTTTAAGCAGATACTAATCGAAATCTCATGTAGTAAAGTTGTAGAAAAAGTTGCAGCAGCACTAGTTAGCGTTCAAAGATTCAAAGATAAAGGGAAAATGAAGGAAGTAAAAGGTAATAAGACAAACGTTCGTTTACGACTCATTGACCAAAGCTAATGTATTCCTGTTCTGCTGATTTAATTTAGATCCCTTTAAAACAAAATGAAGTTTGAGGAAACCATGAAGAGCCATGACGATCAATATGTAATTTCGCTGACTTTGAAGTTTGCAAAACGTTAATTAATACAAGGAAAATGTAAATTCGTCCAAATAATGGCAGAGCACTAGGAACACTTCGTCGTCGTCGTGCCATAAAAGCTTTCTTCTTTTGCTTGAGTGACTGACGAAGAGAACAATTTTCATATATATTTTTTTGTATCAACGATGAATGAAAAGGAAATGTTGGATGGAAAATTTTATCCAATGATGATCAAAAACAATATATGCAATAACTCAACAGGACTCTATGAACAAGTGCTTCTCTCAGCTTCCTTCACTCACTCGCGGTTCTGTGCTGCCAGTAGCAACTTCATAAAATGCCTAGATCCCTATAGAAACACACACGTGAGTGAGTTGACTAAATATAATAAACCAAGCACAAAATAAAACGTGCTGAGAGCTCTATTGTGCTTTCTGATGACAATGAATAGAGACTCATCCATTGCGTAGTTTACCCTTTTGCATTGTGTGCTATTGTTGGTGTCTGTAAAGCCTGTCAGCTTTTAACATTCTTAAGTGAGATAAATATGCATACATAATGAAAACCGCAAACTCATCGCCTTCACGAGATCATGTTGAACGGAGCGGAGAGTGAAGGAGCAGCAGTGCAATAAAAAAGTAGTAACCTGATTTGACTGCCACACTTAAAAATATAATTCAGATGATGAAGCGGTGATAATGATATCATGAACAGGCTGCACAGTTAATGTACGTAGTAGTACGCACAAAAATTTAGACCTTATGTCTGTCTGCTCATCCTTTCTCGTCTCATTGGTTTCCTTCATTTCTGATTTTTATTTTCAATTCAATGTCACGGTTGGCGGTAGTGATACTGTAGCGTTCAGTTTGACGCTGTTGATAAATACCACTAACTAATATAAATTTGTGATGACTGTTTCCTTATGAGAAAGAAAACGCTGCTGTCATCAAAACATGATTACCTAACAATGATGGCTCACGCAAAAAACTAACAAGTAGGTACACGATTGTGTGTTGCATACCTAGAAATTCTTTTAACTCGCCCTATAGCTCAGCAGGATGCAGCAGTTTTGAAGAAGAGTCTATTTCTATTTTTAATCGACATATCATGATCATGATGCATGCTTCAAGTTGATAGCCAAATTTTCAAATGTCGATTTTTGAAGAAGACCGGTAAGGCACCTCATCAACAAAATCGACAGCTTAAAATTTGATACGCTATGACAACCCGACTCTCAGTAAAATGTCAAAATAAATGAGAAGTATGACTTGTTCGGAAATGCTAAAATCTTGAACACCAGCAACCCAGTTTATAACCACACATTTTGAACACATTTTAGATAAATACTTTGATACAATTCGGCAACACCAAACAACAAAGATCAGCGGCAGATGTTGCACAGATTCTATTTTAGACTGATGCATGCTTACTAACAAGAAAGCCCACACAAAAGGCTCATTCAGAATAATTAGAGCACTTGAGCACTACTACCTAAATACCATTTCTGTATACAAATTTACATAGTGAATATTGAATAGCTGTACATACATATGATCACCAAAATCCGGAATAGTGAATTTCATGTGGGATGTGGAAACTTTTGTCGGAACCTGAACGCGTGCCTTAAGGGTAACAATGGCGCATATTCAACGTTACAACAATATTTGTAATTAATAGAATTCAAAAACATAGAAAATTAATGGATTTTCCAAGCAACGTTTACTGTTGGGTTACTCGGAGAGATGAATTCAAAATAGGCCGTACGACACAATAATGGTAACACAATATATACATAAACGAAAACTTGAAGAGAGTTGTCATAGGTTTTCCGATGATGATACAAAAGGATGAAAGATGAAGTAAGAAAAATCGTTTCACCAGACAGTTTGTAATTTCCCAACACTATCTTCTTGACGAGCTCAACTTCATTTCAGTTTTTTCCTGATGTGTCCCTACTCCAGAGAAAGCTATTAATAGCTTATGTCTGTGTGGAGCTCCACAGAGAAACGGCTCTCTTATTTTTCTTACTTTACAGCAACCCTTTCCAAGTCAGAAACTTGGCTATCAATAAGTCTTCATCGTGGTGGTGAAAAGAATGTAAAAAATGAATAGTAGTTGACTACGCTGCCATCGTCACTTTTACACTTTCCAACCAACCCGAATTCTAAAACTCGTGTCGTAAAATAGACTCAAGGGAATACATTCATTTGACTTTACATTTTTCACGAACACATGTACATCACAACGAAACAAAATCTATTGATGGTCACAAAAAACACAAACTTAGAATGAATTTTATTATTTTCAAATGGGAAATACTAATGTAGCGTGACGTTTGAATACACAAAAAAATGAAGACAGCACCAGTGATAATGAGTAATCATATTTTTCCTTTTAAAGCGAACAATCATTTCTGGCAGACGGAAAGGTAGTAATTTTTGCCTCACTAACAAATAATGATTATGAACGTGACAAAAGCGAAAAAAATCGTTTAATAGTTTATCCACGGACAGCCATAAATCGTGAATGTACGGCTGAGTGTTTTAGTTTTTGCACCTCCTCAAATTCGAATGGCAGCAAAATTCCCATTTTCTATCAATCATCATCAATATCATCATAAATTCTTCATGGAGTTCACTTTTCAATGCAAAAAGTTAATGAACTGATGAAGGCAGGCCAAAATCCAGACCAGAGCGAGGGCTGTGTCAAATCATTATCTGTAATCATTCGGCAAAAATTCTCTCTATACGATACACATATTCTCGACAACATCTCGTTGGCCTTCTATATTTAAATCTTCCATTCATCAGATTTTTTAAAGACAACGAAATCAACACAAACAACAAGAAAACAACATGCCCAGTTGTTGTTCGTTTGCTGACTTGTGCTGTAATTTGCATGATTAAAGATATGTTATTGCATCTTCTATCCCTTGAAATGATATATACTTATTTAAATATGAAAAAATAACTTTTTTCTTTGTTTCATGAATATTATCAGTTACTTCTAGCGCAGCGTACCCCGTTCATTTAACCACTTTCTGCATTTTGATGCCTATCAATTCCTCGCCAATTTATGGATAAAAAATATTCCATCCTTCTAATTCGTAGAAAAAGAACCTTTATTATCTCACATGTTCAATCAAAAGACTCCTCTCCCTGTCTATCTATCTAATTTGATGACACGGCAAATGATGTTGAATTGGAATCGCAAAATAATATTCTTTTATATTTTATGATGTTGATGATGATACTTCATCCCAACTTATGACTCTGACTATCAGACTAACCTAATATATACCTACATTGCCAATACAAGTTCAAATCAAAACCACACGGCGTATGTACAATTGCAGAAAGGAGTTTTGGCAGATCTTCATCACCAACAAATCACGTCGTCATCTTCATATTATTAAATTATGTTCTGTCAAAAGAAATGTTCTTTTTTGATGGTGAGTGTACCGAGGAAAGCAGGGAAAAATTGAAGATGGTATCCCTTAATTACATACATTAGACACATGCATAATGATAGTATTACAAATTTATGTGGATACACAAGCCAAAGCCATACTCTTACCAATTCATCCCATCAAAATTGGCTGGAATGAGATCGTGATATTCGTGATTTTTTAGTGGAACCATGCTACATGCATAATAATTCCCTTTCCACCATGTGTGTCTTCTCCTATGAATTGCATGAACACAAGGCAGTTAAAATAGGCTTGAAAGAGAGAAAAAACAGCAACCTGAACTTGTGAACTTGTTCAGTATAACTCTCTCATCAGAACCACACCATTCATCATCATACACACAACTCTACAGAAGATATTTCAGCAGTCAGTCAAATAGTGATGCAGTTTAGTAGTTTTGATAGTAGTAATATGCAAAGAGGGAACCGTATTCACATTCCGATAATCTTATTCAACAAAGACGAAACAAGAAGGAAAATAATATTGAAGACATGACGATAATATTATTATGCACAATCATCATCCACATGTGAGGAGTTCTCTCGCTTGGATTTTGGATTGGTTGAGAATGGATTTTTCAGATCCGTAAATGTATTTGCTCTTTACTCTTCTTATTCACTTTACTCCATCTCAGGAGGAGGACGACGGTGGCAATTTTTGCATTTTCTTGATGATAACAAGTTTTTGATGTATGTCTCTCTCTGTCTGCTTTTTACATGTACCTCTCCATCCTATTACTTACTTGCTTTCGATCCCGATGAATTCATGCATAAACACGGGAATAAGACTAGCGTGGAATTTGGAAATTTAGGAATCCAATTGTATGGTAGAGAAGAAGGCGTCATATGATGGTGATGGTACAAGATCACCAATGCCACCATCATCATCAATAGCATCATCCTTTTACTTGCTTTGAACTTACCAGCAAATATTCCATGAAGATATTTATTACTTTTTATGCTCAGTCTTGCTCCACGAGTATGAGATATCATATAAAATTCACAGCATGTGACATACAAATAAATGTAAAGTAGAGCAGAAATCTCGTAATCTCTCTGTGAAAGAAGAAAAATTCAGGACTTTTTTCCCTTTTCCTTGCTCCCTGTACGAGTCCACGCAAATTCCTTTTCAAGTATGAATTTTAAAGTGAGCACCACACACACACGTACACAATTTTTCTTCAATACAAAAACGGGTGGTGTAGTAATCGTGTGCCTGTATCTACCTACCTATTTATCTATAAGGAGATAGAAGATGATATTTCTTGGTTGGAATATGGAACCGAACCGTTTTTCCTTTTAGGCATGTAACGACATGTGCCACGTATCAGGATGATGATAACGGGTTTCCTATTTGAGCCTATCTGTAAAAAACGCAGTAGGGAATTTATTGACGGGCAAAGTAAAAAAAATCATTTCAATGTTGAGCACTGTTAAAAAGCCAGTACAGAGTATAAATGTTATGATTCCCCATCCCAATTTTTCAAGAGTTTGAAAAAAACTTCCCATTTGGTGACAAACTTTTTGGCCATGGGTGAATTTAATTTCATTGAGCTACTCTATTCTCGAAAGGCATCTGTTCAAAAGACGCTCGAGTGTTTTCTAAGTTTTAAAGAGAGAGGAAGAACTCTGCTAAACGGAATTTGAGGAGTGGGAGTACATAGACTAACTTGTGTGAAGCACTTTTGAGAGCAGTGAGTACAGAGAAATAAATTATAAAGAAGTGGGAGTCAAGTAGTAAAAAAGTAAAAATTGCTAAATGTTGCATGCACCACTAAATGTCTTTACACGAATGACATGCTATTTCATTTGCCATCTCATGTTCACGCGCAAATAGTCATAATGATCATCACACGATAAACATTCTTTAACATGGAAGATGCAAATTTGAACTGGTGGTAGAAAATGTTGTGGATTGTCTAACTATGGAGAAGGATGGAGAATGGCTACCTAAGGAAGCCAAAAAAAATACCTGCGTACACATCCATTATGATAAGACGGCCAACAGCCGGCAACAATTAGACCTTCTATAAAATAAAATTATGTATCTATCTTATGTACATCCCATTTTCTATTCATCAGTGAAAACCTTTTTTTCTCTGGTAGACGCTACTTGATTACATATTCATTTTGTTAGATGGAGAGATGACGGCAATAATAATCACAAGTGGTTATTTTCTCCCTTCGTCATATTCACTTCTCTTCCATCCAATTCACTTTAATGATCTATTCAACATTATTTTATTAAAGGTAAATGAACACTCTTTTTATACTTGTGTGGCTGTTTGCCATGCATGAATACCTATCAATTATATACAGAGTAGCAGAAGCACAACAACGGTACCAATGCTAATTATCACTCACTATCGTGCAACCATGTGCAGGTACACACATTACTATTATTCATTATCTTTCATCAACCAAACTAATAAAGCACTATACTATTATTACGAAAAGCAATGGAATTTTTGATGTAGTGACGCTTCTATGAAAAACGGCTAATAATATCCCATCGGTAAAATGAACAGAGATGCTACGTGTAATAACAGCTGCCGGCAGAAGCCGAATTAATTTCGATGTAAAAGCGGTGATGTTGTTGGAAATGGAAGACAACCACAACAACCAACCATGCAAGGATTTTCTCCAGAAGAAACAGCCTCTCTCTTTCCCTTCCATGAGTTTATATAAAAGAAGCGTCATATATACAGTCGATGTGGCAATACATCAACAAAGAAGAAGCAAGAAAGAAAATAATTAATAATTTTGGGATGTGGGAATCCCTGTCAGTTTAATTTAGCAGACGCAGGCACCCTTTTAACAATGACAAGCGAATATGACACTTATATGAGCATGTGCTTAGTTTAGGTTCCGTATACATTTAGCATGCATTCATGTGTGTTTAAAATGTAGAAATGCTTTCCAATTTGTTAACCCTTTTGTTTATTTACAACAATCCTATAACTCTAATAGCATAATAATGTAGCTTTTTGTTATATGGTACTCGTCTATAAACTAACTACATTTATCTTGTATGCCCAATGCCCACATTTTTTTAGTTTTCTGCAATGAACTTGCTTTTTTCTAGCACTTTACTACAATAACTTTCATTCTTCTTTTGTTGCATCCTATTATTATTAGTACGTACTTCTACTACAAAACTCTGCGATATGCTTCGTTAGAGCTAGTAAATGTGCAAATGAGCGAATACAAAACAAAAAGGCAAAAAAATGTTCAAATTTTTTGTACAAGTGTTGCTGCTTATTCAAGTTAGTCAGTAGTAGAAACAACATATCATGTCTTTTGTTTCTTTCATGAGAAAATTTAGGTTAAAATTACTACAACAATTACTCAGCAGTAGTTTTGAATTAGTAGTCAAAACTATCCTGATAACAATTGATGAACAGTCAAAATGTACAGAACGAACCCTTTAGCCGTATTATCAACAATGATAAACGCAATAATAGGTAGGTAAGCACATTACAAAGGTTTAACACGGATAAGATGTATCATCATGAAAAATCTTTTAAGCGACGAATTAAAATCTGTTTAATTAGCCCAGATTAAAAGTGTGTGAAGTAAGCAATGTGAATAACGACAATAGCCTTGATTATTTAATCTAATCAGCTGATGCCTGGCCTTGCGGTTAGCATTGGCAGTTGGGCCAGGTTTGGTTATGACATGTGTCAGTTGACACAGTTCAACTGTCTGCAATCTCAATGAATGTTTATACGAACAGCATTAAATTTGATGGTAGAATGTCGACTTTTGGCGAGTTCAGTTACCCTTTCGAATGTGTGGCACAAAATGTTGGGAATGAAATAATGGTTAGTTATACTTACTTTCTGTTTGGTCATTTGAAGACACGTGAAGCCCGAATTTGCGGATGACGGAAGACGGACAGAGAGGAATCAAGTCTTGTGGAACAGTGGGTAAAAATGGATTTCTTGTTAAAACAGAGGAAAAGTGAGTTGCTAATGAGCTGTCCTTCCTCTGGGGACTCCAACTGATTACTAACTACTACTTACTTAAGTACTTTACACTGATCTTCTTGTAAGCCGCCGATTTTCTGTCAGCTTCGTAACATGACTAATTACAACTTGCATAGGATCTATTTCTTGCTAGGATACACTATCAATTCAAAATAACTAACATTGTCACATGCACAGTAGTTTCTCTATTCAGAATTCTGTACTGTCATCTACCGCTGCGCCTTGATGTCATTTAATCTCTCGACCATCACAAAACAAACTAGTTTTTAAAAAAATACATATTTGTTTATCAAAAGTCTTTTACTAATTTCCGTGTCAACTTTTCAACAATCACGTTAAACTGCTCTCACACACAATCCATTCAATAATCCTCTTACATTAAATAGGAGCCTCCTCTTATTTAACAACTAATTAAAAGAGGCGCAGGAGATAGCACACCAAGTTTGTTTTGGCCTTACACACAAACTATCGTCAATAGCCACCCAGCTCTTGTGTAATATTTAAATATACAACAATCAACACTAACTAAACTCTACTCCTTTAAGATTCAAAAAAGGACTGATAATTAACTCGTTTTCCTTCTGATTGAGCAAACTGTTCGGTTTCTCATCAGCCAAGAGCAGCAACAGTCTTTATTAGCCGCTATAGTCATTACACCTATTACTCTTTTATGCACGTCTTCTGGTAAGAAGGAGTTAAGAAGAGGAGCCAGCAGCAGCAGAATCGTAACACGCCACAAATGAATTAAACTCACTTGTGAAGTGAATGAGTGAATCAAAAGGAATCCTGACTGTGATAATAATTGAATTGATTTCCATATTATTTCCCTCTACAAGTATTTATCAGTATCAATTTTATTTTGTTCGTGACCATCCACCACCACCAACCACGGTGCGTATTACAAAACTACAGAGAACAGCAGCACCAACATCTCCAACCGCACTTGTTTCTCTCTTTTTTCAACTCTTTTTTCTGCTCTTGCCTCTGAGCTCAGGGAAAATGTAAAAATGGCCAAGAAAGATGAGGATGCGTACAACATGTGGGACTGCTTAAGGTATACTGACGTGACTAGTAGAAAGAGCCCACGTCTATATTACTACTATCACATCTTCTTTACCAACCATTCCTTCAACTTGCTTCTTTTTACAAAAAAGTTAGATATAGGCAGCGAGAGATTTGAATATTGCATATTATCCGCATGCATGGCTGTGTGTGTGGTTTGCCTACTGCTTTTGCTCCTTGTGAGTGAAGGCTAAAGTTAACCCTTTTCTCTGTCTGCTCCTACTTGACTATTGTATGCTGGCTCCTACATTTTCTCAATTCAAACGAATGCAAAGAGGATTTGGTATGGATGCATGTGTGTGTGCAAAGAGGAAACATTTCCCTTTCTTATGGCTGGTGTGTGTGTGTGCAAGAGTCTCTGTTGTGGGCTGCACACACATACTCTCAGAGAGGATCCACTTTCTTCATTATTCTTCTGAAAGTTGGGTAGAAAACGTACTTTAGTTAGCGCTTGCAGCTCAGCATGTACATTTTTATGATGTTATGTAGTAGCAGTGTGGTAGTTGTTGTTGGACGGCAACAACTTGTGAGGAGTTTAAACAATGGAATGGGAAGAATGAGGTGCTGGCGAGGAGGTGTGTGCGTCTTGTTGTAGGCATGTTTTTTGCCATGGCTTTTCTTTTAAACTTTGAAAAAATGGTTGTGGTGCTGGTTTACTATGTAATAATAGCAGGTGTGTGTATAAAGGTATGTATTGTATGAGAGAGTGAGAAAGGGCTAACTGAAATGGTAGTAGGGAAAGGCTGTAATAAATGTTTAAGCATGTAACGATGTTTCATATAATATAGGTTCATGGTGGATGCAGTTTTGAAACTTTGTGCATAATGTACGTAAGTATGGTAATAGTAATAGCAGTTCAATTAAAGGTTTACTGCCTCTGTATGAAGATATGTGGTGGTTGTGGCGTATTACATAAAAAGTTGTGGAGTGAGCTAGCACCTGTACCTGCTTTTGCCTCCACCTCACATACCCCGAACAAACAAACTCGAGAGAAGAAGATGGCTCCTTGCAATAGTTTCAGAGGCGTTACACAGTTGTCGGTGATGCGATCTTGAGCAAAATGCTATATGATCATGAAAGCACAGCATGCTGCTTTAAAGGGCAAATTTATATTCAAACACTGAGAGTCTGCCTGGACAAGGGATCAGGAATCCAATTTTCATAATCCCTACGTGTAGGCAGTTTTAATTGCATTTCGTTCAAGTTGAAACACCTGCATCTTATCCTAATATACTTTACTATTTACATACTTTACCTTACATATAAGAATGCTTACGGATGGTATTCCTTTTGCATTTTAAATCTGGAGGTTCAAGATGCTGAGGGTAGTTATTGACGACTGGCAGCAGAAACTCCACACACCACCGCAATACCCCACTGTGTGTAAAAACTTCTCATACTCACTCCTTCTGACGCTCCAAGCTTCATTCCGAGATTAAAATTTCCAGTGAAGGTTTATTGAAATTTGCTCAACTTGCATCTACTAATTAGAATGTCGTGATTCTAATTCTCTTTACTGTGTTTCTTAAAAGTGCGTGTAAGTTGAGATCTCG
>JAHZMV010002986.1:0-16846 GCA_027743765.1 Coecobrya sp. COE2 | reverse complement strand
AAGAGTGGTTATTTTACTTAACTAATCATATCATAAGCATAATATTCTAATACACCACAAGGCGGAAACACATAATAAAGCTGTTATTATTAGTAATGATTGGATTAATTTACACAAACTGCTCCCAGTGGTAATTACGGTGGGTTTCATCTCTTCAGCTGGTATTTTAATGTTACTCTTCGAAACCGTATGGTCACACATAAGAACCAAGTTGAGCAATCGTGTAATTATTTTACATGAATATGCTGAACCTGTCAGCTATCCACGGGAGACTTCTCTTGTGAAAGTTATGGCAAAACTGAACAGGATTCTTTGCGCGATTGAGGAATGGAATGTAGCCGCTTTAAACACCGTTAAATGTGAATGATTACGTAGGTTGGATTGGGAAGCTAACCTAATCCAGCCTTCCTATATTCAAATTATTCAACTCCAATATATTGGTAATTAGAAGTAAAATAACCACTCTTAATTGATGATAATTGTGAATTATTAGACTATTTTAATATTAACTTATATACATATATAAAAATTCATAGTCGAGTATATAATCGTGTGAAATAACATTTTCAATTAGAAAAATGTATCAGTGTTAAAAATAAATATGGTGTTCAGATTTTGAAAACTATTTGAAATTGTCCGAGAAACTAAATTATAAAATAAAGCATGCGTATTTTGTCGTATTGAAGAACATGTAGTGTTAAATAGTTTTCGTCCATGTTTACCTATTTTTTCGTTCGCATTTTATGGATTATTAAAAATCTGCAGTAGCGAGCCACAAACCAAGCAAGCGTTATGCAGCAAAATATCAGTAATCACTAGTGGGTGGATTGTTAACTTTATGCGCAATCTTCTTCTTCTTTCGATATATATCTATATATACTATATATTAAAGCCAACATTTTTGTCGACCAAGTAAGATGTGTATATACAAACGATGCAGCATACATTATGTTCATTCCAGCAAAATATTCAATTGTCTGGTTTTCTATAAGACCAGGTGCTTGAGCTATAATAGTAATTACGCCGTATTTTTCTTTTGAGTGAGACTGTCTACAATTGCTTAGACAAATCCTTCATTCTTCCCGAATATTTTGCATTGTTCCACATCATACTCATATCAGACAAAAGAATGCTTTAAAAGAATAGGTTTTAAGACAATATGTCTATTTGTCTAGAAGAATGGACTTACTGGAATTGGCAATGCTAAACCACTAAATATATTAAAGTTTAAATGAAGTAATAATTTGTATAATTTATTGTTCTCATAATGTGCTTTCCATTTATCAAGATAAGCAAATAAATCTAGACTCTTTGTGTAAGATTATCAAAATATTTTAACTTTAGTTTTAGAACTTAATATTTATTCGTTTTCTTTCTTCTTTATTTCTTCAATATTGAATGGCATTTACACAATCAAACACCTTATCTGGAAAACCCTTATCACATATTCTCTTTTTTCATTTGAAGTAACCTCGTACTAAAAAGGATGCTTTGTACTAAATTATTGGAGCATCTCGTTAACTTTATTATTTTATAAGAATTGCTGTGAAAAACATAAGCAGTGCTTTGTTCACGTATTTTTCGTATCAGTCAACGTATCGTACCAGCAAAATTTAAAGCCAACACTAGTCCAAATTTTTCAACAATGATTACATTTATAGTGATCATAGTTATCAGCCTATTGGCTATCGCCAACGTTCAAATTACAAATCAAATATCGAATAATCCATGTACTTTACACAATTACCAATCATTCCAAAAAGATATCATTATCTTGTCCAAGGATCCGGTTAAAAATTTTGAAATGTGTTTTCTCTTATTGGAAAAAGATTGTCACTTTGTTCTTCCCAACGTGCTCTCTGTGGTTTTCAAGCAATACTTGCGTAATGCTAAAGTAAAGTATATTTTTAAATTCATTCAGCCACATAAAATAATTATTACTCCTGCTCGACAAATGGGATATAATTGGATGGCTTTTAAGACATTTTCACAGCATTCAATGTATATTCGTACATCATTCATATTTATTGCGTTCCACGAACATTTTCTCAATAATGCCGAATATTTCTTCAAACGCAGGTACCTGACCCGACCTTCTCTTAAGATTGTACTACATTTTCCCTCAAATGATTCGTCAAATATTACATTCCGAATACTCTGTCACGGATACTGCCAGAATGTTAATGAGAAATATGACTTTGCAACTTGTAGGAATTTTGTTTCACCTGTTGTCTACCACAAGCATAATTTTTGGTTGACAAATCAAAAGCGAGTAAATGCACGCGTTGTGGAAAATATGATGTACTCTAAGCTCCCAACTGTGGACAAATCCAACCAATGTTTATATTCCCGGTTGAATAAAGACTTTCCAAATTACTGTTTTGGAGATTGGAAGCTCATGACAGTAATAACTATAAAAGAAGTTCATAATATTTCAACCACGTTTCACAAAGATCCAAGTTATATCGACGAATCAGAAACAGGACAATTTATTAGTACGGAGATCACACGGTCGTACTACAGTACACGTCATATCTATACTGGGGTGTATTTCTCATCAATTACTCCATGTATGTTGACATCATGTGCTGTTAAGAAAACAGGTGGAAAATATTATGACATCGATTATGAGGTTTGGGTTACTCCATTCTCTATCGAGATATGGATGGCAGTTCTTGGTGTTTCACAACGGTATGGCTTGGACTTTCCCGGACGTCATGGAATTTTGGCAAGTCAGCTCTGGAAGGAGTAATTGATTTGTTTGCAATATTCTTGGGAAAAATTGCTGCTGAATATGGGCGTAAATTCAGTTTTATAATCTCTCTACAGCTTTTTGGACTATTTATGTGTAGTATCTACGGAAACGGAATAATCAGCATACTGGCTGTGCCAGAACAACCGAAAGTAATTGAACGTTTGATGGATATACTGCAAGCTGGGTATAAAATAAACTGGCCGAAATCTTGGTCAAAGTGGTATGATCCTCCTGAAAAAATATATTTCAGAAATTTCAAAGCAAAAGGAATTCTTAAATACATCAAAACTTTCAAGATATCAGAAGGGGACGACGACTTGGGTGTTGCTGAGACTTACGCCAGCGGTAAAATATTGAAGATGAATGATCCAATACAAGCGTCCCTGGAGGAGCAGCTCTTCAGAAAAGCTATTGGACCAAATTCTCAAGGAAGTTGTTTCACAATTAAGGATCCTCTGTATGAGTATACGTACTTTTTTGAAGTGTACACTGTGAACCGGGATTGGATTTTCACAACAGTGTCACGAATTCGTCAAAGTGGAATGGATGTACAATGGATGGTTTGGTGGGAAAGAAAGTATAGATATCAACAAGAGTTGCGCATTAAATCTGACAGCAATGTCAAACACTTGGTAAGGAATGATGAGATAAATTTACATAAGCTCATACCTGTAATAATTCTGTCTACTTTGATCTTATCTATTGCCATGGTACTATGCATATTAGAGATTGTGTGGATAAAGTTAAAACTCATACCAAGAAATAGAGTGGTACGGCTGAGAGTAAATATTTGACGATAAATACATTGATTAGTAAATGAGGTGAATACATTCTGTGGAAGCGTTTAATTGGAGACTTGTTTAGAATTACATTAAGCTATTATAGAGCAGTAAGGGTAACTTTTTGTACATTGTGTACTAAAAGAACATAAATATTTTGTTTTTTTCACACAGTATGGTTAATAAATTTTATTGGAAGTTTTATTTATGACACCTATTTTGTTGGAAGAAAACATGTAAACGGCTGAGAATTATGTTGGGGTTTTAAGATTATAACTATTATTGGTATGTAGCTGGATTCCCTCGAAAATGCAGCTGTTGTATCACAATATAATATCCCAGTGAGTTTCTGAATCTACTTGGACATTCACTGGATACTGGTGAGTCGAAAAATTCTGGAACACATTTACGTATTATTTGCCTGGAATGTGAGCCAATTATACTGTTCATTGGAACCGAATAAGATACACACTGATTACAACGAAATGTGACATACATAACATCAAAATAGACTTATGTGACGCGATGCTTAACAATTATGGACAAAGTATCAATGAATCCACATCAGTTTAATGGAATTCATACTGATAAGATTGAAAATTAACATATTAAAGCAAAAATATCCTGTATAAATGAATTGTTATAGATAAGTTTATAAAAAATAATAATAATTGACAAGCAAAATTATTCAGTGAATTTTTATTGGTTATATTTGAATAAATTGTTTGAAATTGTAGCCTCTAAAAACCAAGTTCAAATGTTAATTATTTTTGCAATTGTTTCATGCTGTTACTTGAACATATGTTTGTTTGAAACCAATCAATTCATTCAATGAAAACTGCATTCCATCAATTTTCAAAGCCTGATACTGTAACATGAATCCAGTCAATGAAATGGGAGACTTCTGTAAACACCGCGGGATATTCCGGGTGACCGCATTCTGCAAGCCAATAAATTAAGAATATTATTTACTATAGGAACATTGATTTTTTTAAAATTTTTAATCCCAGATCAAAAAGGTAATTAAACTCACCGTAACCCCATGAAACAATTCCAGCCAGATAACCATCATCATTTATAGCTGGTCCACCGCTATCTCCATGACAAGGACTGACATCTCCTTTTGTACTCCCAGCACATATCATACTCTCCGAAATTTGATTATCATAAGCTGCCTGACAGACGGCATCGCTCACCAATGGAATCTGTACAATCTGAAGGTCGTCCGGTGATGCACCTTCAAACACCAAATCTCCCCATCCCGAAACGGTAAGACTGCCTTCTGTTGTCGCTTGACCTGAACTGGGTAACTGAACCAATTTAGTATTATCGTCTAAATCAAATGTTCCGTTAAGTATCAAAATAGCTATATCATTTTCAAGAGTCCAATCAGAATAATTTTGATGAACGATCACATCCTTCACATTTCTGGTTTGTTCAAATCCTGCATAATCTTTCAGATTAATGTCACCAGCTACAACGTAATAATTCGAAATTTCTTCAGCAAAAATGCAATGTGCCGCTGTGATCCCTATTTGGACACCTTCAACTTCTGCCAGAGATGCTCCGCAAATATGTTCCCCAGAGATTTGCAGGGTTAATTGGTACGGAGCTTCACCTTGTGTTGCTGGGCGACCTCCCACTATATTGGTGCCGACATCCTTTCGAAATCGGTTACGGGTCACACTTCCTTCAACCAACAAACTAATGGAAAGTAATGTCAACAACGAAGATTTTACAAACTGCATTTTTGAATCAAATGTTTCAACTAGATTATAAAACATACTTGGTCGTAACAAAGTGTGGAACTGAGAAAGAATGAATTGATTTCCTGGATCTGGTACACATGACTGGCTGACAAAACTAAACAATTTGATAACCACATATTTCTATATACACGTCAACAGGTAATCTTTCCACGAATGATAAGAGGAATGACGCAAGTGCCAAACAGAGACAAAGGCGAATGACATTGAAATCTGGTATAATATTATGATGAGGAAAATCGTTATAGCGACTGTGTGGTATAATATAATAGGTGGAAACTGGACATTTTTTTATATGGATACTGCTAAATTGATAAACTTGTTCAACGACCTGACAAGTATGGGCAAATAAACCTTTTGTCCTTCTTGATTATTGTTGCGATTTCTCCGTAGAACTAATGATTTCAATGTTGACATGGGTAATGTCAATCGAGTTAATATTGATATCATGCAAAGTATATACAAGTTAAAGACCTAATTCCGGAATCGTTATCTGACTTAATTTCCTACAATTTTTTTGATTGATTGAACTTTCCCTTTATGATTTCGTAGTTTAATTGACAATTAACTTCTGAAACTATTTTAATTATTGTGGTTATTATTTTCTGTTTTTTCTTTGTTTTCTGTGGGCCCTGGAATATTTCAAGAGCGTCTCATCTTGAAGCCATTTTTCAACCCATAAAAGTGCATCTTAGGATTGATTACACTGCTAGCGAGTAAAAGTAATTGTTAAATTAGTGACAATTACTTTATTAACTGTTTTATTATAGTTTGGTGGAAAATATAAAGGAGTTTAAATAAATTTATATATAGTTTAAATTATATTAGGAATACATGTAGAAAACGTTTTTTGTAGTTATGTTTTATTTTGTAATACGCTTAACTGGTAGTTACTATTTATGACTTGTGTTATGCACTCAATAAAATGAATTTAAAAATTTGTCTGACCTTTTGTGCATATTCTCTACCAAGACAAACGAAATTTTGACGTAAACATTGTCATTACAAAATATTATCATTTGTATACTATTGTTTCCAATTGTCGAATTGTTCAAAATATTCTTGCAGACTTGCTTTATTCTAAGGCACTTGAGAAAAATAACTCTGAACATATATTGGTTTTAGTTTAGTTACGGAATGCGGAGAACAATGTTTTTATTTTGTTCGTTCCAAAATACTTAACATACTCAACTTTAATGTAACACGGAATTGAATGTAAAGCATAAATATTTACTTGTACCATAATGATCATACGTCCCCATTCTGAAGGATATTTGACATTTTAAATTATTTTTCTATCCTAAAATTGTGCCTGTAAGAACAATCCAGATTACTATTCTTTGTTCGTTTCAAGTGGAAGCGTGCCAGAAAATTGCCATCATCAAAACAGTTGTGTAATTTGTTTATTATTTATAAAAAACATTTGTAAACGTGTCACAAAGTTTTGTTTTATAAATGTAGGCTCTTGAGTTACGTTTGTGAAATTCAATAAGATACTGAAGTACACACGTGTAATCTATAATGGAAACAATTTTTAACATTTCGTAATTTATTTACTAGATATCTTTTCATTGTGTTTCTGCTAGAGTTACACAGATGTTTCTTGGTAATCGTGAACTCTAGAAACCCAAAGCTAGTATTGATAGGGTCACTCCGCAAACATTTCTAATCATTTGTAATCATTTCTAGTGATATCACAGATTTATGCTAATTTTCTGAAAGGTTGACGTAGTATCTTTGAGAGATTTTTTCCGTATAACTTGCCATCTATAAATAAGAAATTAAAGCCTACTTGAACTGCTAAATATTAAGGACTAATTTACAAAAGCTCAGAGGAATCATCAACATCATTGTCGAGGGAGAAGTCGGAAATTTGCTAAAAAAGCTACATGAGTCCAAGAACATGCTAATATTCAAAATGTCATTTTATAAAGTAAAGTATATCATTGTATTCGTTTTGCTAATAGCTGCTGTCCAATATTGTCAGCAATCAAATATTGCTTTGAGATGCAGTTCACTCAATTTTAAACGATTCTACAATGACGTACTCAAATTGTCATCGGATAACGTGGGAAAATTTGAAATATATTTGCATTTACTTGACAAAGATTGCCAACCAGTTTTTCCAAACGTTGTTTCTTTATATATTAAACATTACTTTCCAAATGTTGACCACAACTTTACCTTTAAATACATGCAGCCAAATAGAGTTATCCTTACACTGTTAAGAAAGGATAACTGGATTCCGTTTGATACATTCTCACACAACTCAATGTACGTGTACACAATATATGTATTTATTTATTGGTATGATATCACAACTCTTAATCAAGCTAAATTTTACTTCAACAAAATGTACTTAAACATGCCCTCTCTCAAAGTTGTGTTAAGTATACCTCCACTATCCCAGTCAAAAATTAAATATAAACTAGTTTGTAATGGCTATTGCATAGATAGTATTCACCAATACGATAGTGGTGTTTGTCAACAATTTCTCTCACCCATTAGCTACCACAAGAGCATATTGTGGTCAGGAAATGGAAAGAAATTGAACGCCGTTGCTTCAACTCATGATTTGTATATAAAGCTGCAATCTAAAAATGAGCGGTACAAATGTTTACAGATCCGAAAAAACATGAAATATCCAGAATATTGTAATGGAAATTCTGAGTTTATGGCAGTAATTACAATTAGCAATATACATAATATTTCTACAATATTCCACAGTAGCAGAAAAGACGTGGATAATTCTATGGAAGGTCAGTACATTATTCCGCAGATTAAACGTACAGATTACGGTTTACGTCATATCTACACTGGGCTCAATTACTGGGCAAACAATGAAATGATGCTAACATCCTGTTCGATAGCAAAAAATATTGGAAATTATTTCTACATCGATTACCAGGTGTGGTTGGCACCATTCTCAGTTGAGATTTGGTTGGCAAATTTGACGCTTCTCACTGCCGTTTGGATTTTATTATACCAAACATCATGGATAACGCACAAGACGCAACTGGAAATCGTTATTAATGTATTTGGAATATTCATAGGCAACTTTTGGCAAACATCTTATCGAAAATGCGTTTTATTTTTTCTTGTTGAGGTTTTGGGGTTATTTAGTTGTGATTTCTATACAAATGGAATAATAAGTATACTGGCAGTACCTGATCAACCCCAAGTGTTCCAAACTTTGAGGGAAGCGTTGGAGGCAGGATATAAAATCAACTGGCCATTGTCTTGGGCAAAATTATATTCGAGTCCTGAGGAAATCTATGTAAACGATTTTAAAATCAAAGGAATTCTACATTTTCTCAATACCAGCTTCACATTTTCAGAGGTCGACATATGGAACATTACTGAAACTTACAAAGGTGGCGAAGTTCTCACTATGAATGGTCCGCAGTATGCCGCTCTGGAAGACCAACGTTTCCAGAAAACAATGGGACATCTTGTACAAGGAAGTTGCTTTACCATTCCTGAGCCTATTTTTAAACGAATGTTCTATTTCGAAGAGCACACAATTAACCGTCATTGGATTTTAAAAACAGTTTCAAGAATACATCAGAGTGGAATAATATTGCAATGGTCGGAATGGTCGGATAGGGCGTATAGATATAGGGAAAAGTTTTACGTCGAATCCAAGAGTAGTATCAAACCTGTTGTAACAAATGACCAGATAAATTTTCATAAACTGCTCCCTGTAGTAATTCTGTCAAGCGGGATCGTATTTGTTGCCATATTACTCTGTATATTTGAAATTGAATGGATAAAGTTAGAAGCCATGTCACGAAACAATGTGACACTACTGAAAAAATGGTAACGGTTTTCTCATTTCATACTTGAAAATTTAATTGAAAAAAGCAGTTAACCTGAATTAAATAACTCCGTTGTATACAGTTTATATGAAATAGTTGACATTCTGTCTTATTGCTTTATGAAAATGAAAAACTATTATTTCCAAATTACATACTCTAAACTAATTCGAATCATATAATTGTAAGTGTGGTATAGGTTAATTGATTAGTAATTATATAGTTTACTTCTGTAGGTATTGCAGTATAAACATCAGTATATTTAAAATATGAAATATTGATTCCATAAAACCCATTTAATGCCAGACATGATTTTTTTGGGCAATTCCCACCATTTTCCAAACTTAAAGTTTCAAGATCGTCCTTTGAAAATCCATACTAACATGATAAAGTTTGCAGTTACAAGTTGGCAAGCCATTTTTGAAATACATCAAGTGAGTGTTACCGGTTACGAGAAACACTCACTTCAACCAGCAAGAGTAAGGAAATTATTCCGCCAATCTCATTATTCATCCGCTATAATTTACATTTTGACTTTTAACAAAACTCAAAAAAAATATTACACGCAAGAAAAACTGTCTAGTCTCATAATGCCCCAGTAGCTTAAATACTTCTCCAGTCACACAGTTTGACATGTGCAATGACAGAATATTTCCATGTGGAGTGAATATCTTAATTGCACGTCATCTCAGAACCATTTTGACGACTTTATCAAAGTGGGGCAGAAGTGTGAGCAAAAAGAATACTAAATTAGTTACAATTAATTAACAATGTTATTATGATTTCGTCGAAATTGTTTTAAAGAAGCATAAGTTTTTAAATGATTATAAGTGCATTTTCGTTTGCTGGAACAACTGTCATATTTAGTTGCGCGTTGGCTGCCATTCCGGAGAATTTGGAGCTCCTCATCTGGACTGCTTTTCAAGTTGGACCTCTTGCATTTCAATTTGGGTTAATTTACCATACAGCAGTGGAGTTTGGCTTGGGTAACCCAATTTACTTTACTGGACTATCTTTTTCGTCGTCCATTTCCACCAAAATTCCTTAAAAATTGCAAAAATTATGCTAATTATTACAAATGTATAAAACGTATGGGTATATAGCCTTTTACATTATAATGTATTGTAATACGCTTTACGTTTAGTTAATCTTGATGGTTTGTGCTAAGCACTCATTAAATGACTTTAAAGTTTTCTCTGACCATTTGTGCATATTCTCTAATGTAAGCTTTATTCTAAGGCACTTGAGAGAAACAACTTTACGCATGAATATATTGTTTTACCTCAGTTACGCAATGTTGACAACAAGGCATTTAGCTTATTTGTTCCCAAAATACTTAACATATTCCTTTAATGTAACATGGTATTGAATATAAAACATAAATATTGTATAATAGTGTCATAAAAATACGACGCCATTCTTAACAATAGCTTAACAAAATATCTCTTTAAGTAGAATTTTCAAAAAAGTATTATCTTCGTATTTCAATCATAAAGTGTATTTGTTTTATTTCTCTTCTTTTTTTGACATTTAACATTATTGTTCGTCCCTAAAATTTGGCCAGTAAGAACAATCAGGATTACCACTCTTTGTTCGTTTCAAGTGGACTCGTGCCAAATGATTGGCATCGTTTAAACAGTTGTGTAATTTGTTTATTATTTACAAAAATATTTGTATCAAAAACTTTTGTTTCGTATATGTTTCCTCTTAAGTTACTATAGTAAACTTCAACAAAATACTGAAACACCTGTAGTGCTATTGTACGCACACGTGTAATCTATAATGAAAAAACTGTTGTAATTCTTGCTTAATTTATTTACTAGAAAGCTACTCCTTTTACACAGATGTTTCTCGGTGATCATCAACTCTAGAGACACACATTCCTAATCATTTGATAGATTAAATTAAGGCCTTCTTTAACTGTTAAATATTAAGGACCTTATTACAAGCGTCTCATGAACTTCTATTAAGTGTTTGAGATATCCGGAATTGGTTATTTCCTATGACCTGTAACCTCACTTTATATATGTAGAAATATATATGCATTCTGAATAAGCTGCGTGAGTCAAAGCACTTGCTAATTTTTAAAATGTCATCTTACATAGTAAATTATATCGTTGCATTATTTTTGCTAATACCTGCTCTCCATCATTGTCAGCAATCAAATCTTGCTCTGAGATGCAGTTCACTTAATTTTAAACGATTCTACAATGACGTACTCCAATTGTCATCAAATAGCATTGGAGAATTTGAAATATATTTGCATTTATTTGACAAAGCCTGCCAACCAGTTTTTCCGAATGTTGTTTCTTTATATATTAAACATTACTATCGTTACCTTGACAGCAACTTCACATTCAAACACAATCAGCCAAATAGAATCATCCTTACTCCGTTAAGGGTGAACAACAAGATTCCGTTTGAAACGTTTTCACATACTTCAATGTACGTTTACACAATATTTTTATTTATTTATTGGTATGAAATCACCACTCTCAATCACGCTGAATTTTACTTTCACAAGAATTACTTAAACCGACCTTCTCTCAAAGTGGTATTGAGTATCTCCTCAATTTATCAATCAGAAATGCAATATAAAGTACTTTGTAATGGGTACTGTGAGGACATTGTTCAACCTTACGATGTCGAGGCATGCCATCATTTTTTCTCGCCTATTAAATACCATAAGGGCATACTTTGGTCAGGAAATGGAAAGCAAATAGACGTCATCGTTGATACTAACTATTTGTATATAAAGCTAAAATCTAGAAATAAGTGGAACAAATGCTCGACAACCTATTGCAGCGGTAATTGGCAGTTTATGACAATAACAACAATAAATACAATTCATAATATTTCTTCAAGATTCTACATAGCGACAAAGCATATAGATGATACCGGACAGTATATTATTCCCTATATTGTACGTACAGGCTACAGTCTACGTTACAGATACACTGGAATCTACTACGCGGCACGAAATCAAATGNATAACAACAATAAATACGATTCATAATATTTCTTCAAGATTCTACATAGCGACAAAGTATATTGATGATACCGGACAGTATATTATTCCCTATATTGTACGTACAGGCTACAGTCTACGTTACAGATACACTGGAATCTACTACGCGGCACGAAATCAAATGATGTTAACCTCCTGCTCTGTTACAACACACACTGGAAATTATTTCTACATCGACTACAAAGTGTGGCTGATACCATTCTCAGTTGAGATTTGGTTAGCAAATCTTACTCTTCTAACCACTATTTGGATTATACTGCATCAAACATCATGGGAAAGCGACATCGCCCAGTTGAAAAATGTCATTAATTTATTTGGAATATTCATCGGCAGCTTTTGGCAAATATCGTATCGGAAATGTAGTTTACTATTTCTGGTGGAAATTTTTGGGTTATTTGCTTGTGACTTCTATAAAAACGGAATAATAAGTATACTGGCAATACCAGATCAACCGCAAGTGTTGCAAACTTTGAGGGAAGCGTTGGAATCCGGATACAAAATCAACTGGCCAATGTCTTGGGCAAAGTTGTATCCAAGTCCTCAGGAAATCTACCTAAACGATTTTAAGACAAAAGGAATTCTACATTATCTTAATACCAGCTTCAAATTTTCAGAGGTCGACATATGGAACGTTTCTGAAACTTACAAAGGTGGCAAAGTTCTCACTATGAACGGTCTGCAGTATGCGGCTCTGGAAGAGCAACGTTTCCGGAAAGCAATTGGATATAGTGTAGAAGGAAGTTGCTTTACCATTCCGGAGCCTATTTACAAACGAATGTCTTACTTCGAAGCGTACACAATTAACCGTCATTGGATTTTAAAAACATTTTCTAGAATTCATCAGAGTGGACTACTACTTCAATGGTCGGCTTGGTTTGATAGGGCTTATAGCTATAGAAATGAGTATCACGTCGAGTCCAAAAGTAGTATCAAACCCGTGATTATAAATGACCAAATAAATTTTCACAAACAGATCTCGATAGTAATTCTGTCAAGCGGGATCGTATTTGTTGCCATACTACTCTGTATACATGAAATTGTATGGACAAGGTTTAAAGTCATGTCAAGAAACAATGTGACACGACTGAAAAAATTGTAATTGTGAATGGTATTCATAAGAAATACTTAGAAAGTGAAATACCCATTACAAACAGTTACCCTGAATAAACTCCGTTGTATACAGTTTAAATAAAATAGATGGTATTGTCTTATTGCTTAATAAAATGAAAAACTATCATTTCAATACTAAATACCCTAAATTAATTCGAATCAGTAAGTTTTAAGTGTGGTATAGGTTACTTCATTAGTAATTAAATAGTTTATTACATTACGAGTAGCCGTATATATGAACATCAGTGCATAAGTTATTTAATGTTGATTCAATAAAAACAAGTTGACGCCAAACATGAAACTTTTATTTTTGCGGAATTAATATACCACAAAATATATAGTATCATCAGTAAAACATGTACAAAAATGAGTCTGTTACGAAAAGAATAGTCTAAGATGAAATTCCCACTATTCTCCAAATTTAAAATTTAAAGACTTTCCTCTAAAATCCATATTAAGATGATATTGACTATTGAGAAATGTGTCGAATGAATGATAAGTCGTAAAATATCGAAATGACTTGGCTCTGTACTTTAGAAAATCTTACAAGTTTTAGTTTCGTAGACAAATTCGGACGAAGAAAGGAAAAAAAGTGTTTATTTCTAGCCTTTTAAAACTTCAGTGTAGAAAAGTTTGTGAAATGGCATAATAGATTACGTCTCAATGATGGTACGATTCGTGCTACACGAAACACAAAAAAACTGACAAGTCTAACGTTAGCCAATTAACCCAAATAATCCTCCAGTCACAAAAATTGGCATGAAACGCTTTCCGTGCAATCCCATAAGATTTAAGAAATAATTTAAATGATTAGTTAAAATATTTATTTGAATAATCGCTCGCATAATTGCAATTGTTCCATTACTAGTTTTTATTACAAAAAAACAAATTTGTTTTCAGTAAACGGCACAAAATAGTGTAATTTAAATTGCTACACATTTACGCCATTCTGCAAGGATAAGCTTGCAAGAGCGACTTTTTCACTTTTTTTCACGGCATCTCTGATCACTTGGTCAGCACGACTCATCGTCACACAAAAATATAACAGCTGTTTAGTGAATCCGTGCGTTTGGTCAGTTAACTTTAATTTATTTTTTAACTGTTTTAAACTTTTTGGTAAAAATTAGTTTAGTAGTTCCCCACCACTTATTGACACTGAAGCCAACATTTTACGTGGATTTTGTTTTGCAAAAAAAAGATAATTCAAATAATCAAGAGCAAAGTGCAATTTTTTACTACAAAAACAATAATTTTGATCAAAAAGTTATTTTTCTTGGCGGCTAAAGTTTTTTGTGACGTCTATTGTTAATTATATAATTGTTTTAATTTGTTTTTTAAAAGAATGGCTGGTCATTTGGAGTGCAGTTTGCCTGGGTGTCCATGTCCCGCTGACCTCAGCAGGCGTCAGGCTGGTCATGATCGTGTTTGGGTTCGAGAACTGGTTCGGAACGGCACTATCAGTGCAATTTTTGAGGATTGTGTTTCTGTGGAGTTAGCTTGTGGATGTAAAGCGCACTAGTTTTGCCTCGTGGGATACATTCATTCTTCAGGGTGAGTGATTATTACTTAATTAGTTTTAATGATTTGGACGAAAACGTTTTAAAAAATGGCTAATTAATTGTTTCATTTATTTTTCCAGGTTTACTGGTTTCTGTGCTACTCATCAGGCGGGAGAAATTGTTTTGGATGGAGTCTCCTCAACCGTTTCACCATTGACCGTTGGAATTGTTGATGCTCAGCAGTCAATCTTTGGAAGGGGAATTGAAGCCATCAAGTCCTTCTTGGAATTCGTCTGGAGTCTCCTTGTAGCTTTTGACGACTGGGTCTTCGAATTTGGTGAATGGATTTCTCGTTTTCCGGTTAAAACAATGGTAGTTTGTTCGGTAGCCATTTGCTGGGTAATTTTTATAATTTGTGGGCCGGATAATGGAAAGTAAAAGCGTCAGGTCTGTGTAAATTGTTCACAGATTTATTGTACTCATGTTAGCTTTGTAAAGTTCCATTTTGTAAGATTCGCAAATTGTCTGTATGAATAAAAAACCTTCTGTTTAAACTAAAGTTTGTTGTCATGTTTCGATTAATTGCTGACTTTAATTAAGAATTTGTTTGAATCAAAAAATTCATCAATTAAAACATCTGAGAGTGTGCACGGGAGAAAAAACTTTTTCATTGTGACTTTTGTCACAAGAGTTTTTCCGTGAAATGATAATTTCTGCTAACATCAATTAATACACCAAAAACGAAGCTAAATTAGCTGGGAATAAGCAGTCAACATGTCATACGTGTGCTTCAAAGGCAACAAATGTTTTCAGCGGCAATGTCGATTAATCCATCATTAGATAAATGCACACGGGAGAAACACCGATTCATTGGGATCATTGCAACAAGGCATGTTTTGACAATAAGAAGCACCTGCATTCATTGGTCTCACTGAGGATTAGTTACAAGGTAGTTGTCCACAAGGTGGTCTAAATAGGAAATCACAGAAAACAGAAGTAATCATGACCCAGGAAACTGGTTTGGTTACAATTACCTGGGGTTTAACACTTATTATAAGCATTTTTTCGCCAACTTCAATTCACTTTTTTTGGTTAGAATAATGTCATGTTTGAACTCGAAACACCGCGGGTGTTTAATTTCATTACAATCTGCATGCATTTGTAAATCATGATAAGTGCTTATCATCAGGTTATGACAAGCTCTTGTTATTATAATAACATAATATTTAGAATCAAAAACTTAAAAAACGTCTAGGTACTGAATTTCATCAAGATCAGAGAAAATTATTAAAATTAATTAATTATGATAAGCGCTTAACGGTCATTGATAAGCTCCTGTCCTTAAAATAAATTTAATTGCCAATTACTAATTAACAGTGGTGATGTTTACCCACAATAACAAGCAATTACAAAAAAGCCTCCAATTTTGTCAAAACTGTTGCATCTCTGACGCCAACCATCAGATTTATGTCGCTAATGTCCACATTCGGCGATCACCTGTGATACCAAACCAAAACATTCACAATTTTTCTGTCGTCTTCACTTCTCTTGTGCATTCATCTACTGCCCTTCTGATTAAAATCATTTAATTGGATTCTAATTAACAAACCACGTTTTTAATTAAATTTAAATCGTCAGGTAATTATTTTTTTACAAAATAGCTCAAGTTTGTTTTATATTTTATCGGTTTAATGTGCATGCAGTCTGCAAGAAAATTAATTGTGTTTTCCATTCTGTGGTGTGTATTATTTAATTGACAGTTAGTTAAAGTGTAATAATTAGCCGGATTATTATTTTTTCTTGTGATTTTGACAGTTTTTGGTTACTTGCCGTGGAAAATCTGAAAGCTACATCGTCTCGTACAGTCCATAAAAGTGAAGATTGAAAAAAAACGAGTGAGTTTACTTTATGTTTAAAAATGTTTCTTGTTTTATTTTGTTTTACAGGACCAAAAATGAATCTGCCTCCAAACTCGCTTGCTGCCAAGGCGGCGGAAGAAATTTTAGACATATTTTCCTCGCCACTTTTCCTTTTGACCTGGACCGCTCTCATGTTTGCCGTTAAGATAACTGCAGTCATGTCCTTTTCTCGGAT
>JAHZMV010002985.1:0-117375 GCA_027743765.1 Coecobrya sp. COE2 | reverse complement strand
TGAGGTTATACCTCAACGGTTGCTGGTCGTTACTAAAACAGCATAAAATAATTTACACGAATACTGTCCATAAACTTAACACAAGTAAAAAAAAAATATTATCCTTCTAAATCCTCCTGTGTTTAGTATTAATTTTCCACGGGTTATTCAGCAGCTTTACACAAAAGCACGCTATAAAATTCCCTTAGCAACTAATCTCAAGATTCTCAATTCTCAACTCCAAATACTCTATAATATGCAATGCTCATATAAAAATGTCTTAAAGGATGCAGCCTGCTGTGTTGTTAGTCATAAATTTGACTATCTACAAACCTTCAAAATTAAATTACGAAATATGCAAAGTGGGAATTGAACGAAAAAATGATAATATATCCTGCATCCTTCCAGTAAACCTATAAAGAAATACTTACGAGATATTATTTCGTGGTATTAGTGCAGCTGCCTAGCACTAATTTAATTCAAAGAATTCCAACTACCTAAGTAAATAAGTGTGAAAATGACAAAAGTGAAGAGAGGCTTATATGTACATGTATTCTTGTTTTATTGGTAATTATATACAAGGTTTTTGACTGCACATGCATAACATTTTTTTAAGCTATCAAGTTTAACCGTTCAGCAGCTACTACACTTTTGTAGCTGCATTGACTAGACACTAAACCTGAAATATGGTAAATTGGTCCCATGTATTCCAGCTGAATTGGTCCTTCCCTTTTCAATTATTATCGTAACTGTAATAGTAATTGGTATTAGAATTAAATGTACTTATTATAATCAATCTAGTAAAAGCGAGGAGTTTACATGAGCTTTAAAATTTAACTGGGCTATTGACTATGCATATTATAGAGCATGGCTCAATAATTACAACCAAATCTAAGATGACAATTAATGCAAATATGATCTAATGCTTTACTAGTTATTCAATACTGAATAGTTAACAGATTAGAGTAGAATAGGTAGTTAATTATATTTATATTTTTGATCCCAAAATTCAGATGAACTGGATATTCGATAGAACTAATTAACTTTACCTGAAACATTTTAAAAACAATATTAGGCTAAATAGTTGCTTTACAGATGCTATAAATTAATTGAAAGCAATATATAGAAAGCCCTATGCAATGAAAGTTGAGCTATATGTAAACGCTTATAGGTTTTTACGTAATCTGAAGAATTTGCTTAATTAACGTTAATTAAGTTTTATATTTACAATTAATAGTAGCAATTTCGTTGTTGCTGAGTTGGTTTAGTTTTTGTAATCTCTAACCGTGTTGGGTACAACTGTGTGCGCCATTAAACCACGTTTACATTCATAAACAAGCACATATTGTATGCATTGATTGATGTATTTTATGGATTTTGAATTAATTAATGTAGCCAGTAAACATACGCTAATTATACTAACCATTAATTAATTGCATTACATGCAACGCTTAAAGATTAATAGAGTCTATTCATTACTACATCATTTTGGTCCGCATCATAATACGACGGATTTACTGTACAAGGACAAAAATCTTAAATAAAATATTGTACACTGAGGAAGGATTGATAGTACAATTATTATTAACGCTTTATCGTCAACTTTTTAACTACACTTGCTAATTCTTTACATTAAGCATACTATGATGCTAGTAAATCTATAAATATAATTTCAATTTACAAGATGATAAACTTTTTCCATTAGTTACACCAATAACGTGTACGTTTCTGCTGTTAATTATTATACAATTTGAGAAGAAAGCATTAGTTTCCACTCTACTACAACCTTCATTATTTTATGATTGAATGGTAATTACTAATATTACGGTAGCAGATTATTCAATCTCATTGAATTAAACGTGTGAAATGTCAATCTCAGCTATTAAATCGTTCTACGACCCGTTTTTCCAATCTGTTTATATACTTTCGAGTTAATGAATATTTAAAACTTTCGAACGTGATATCTATATGTATTTACAATATGCTTTGATATTAAAGCAATGCTAATTTCAATGATTGTATGTATGCAATAGAATGAACTAACAATCGCTATTAATGAGTACACACAAGCAGATTAATTGTAATGAACGCCAAAATGATTAAATTAACGAAATTTCATGTGAGAAACAGCGTTTTTCAAATAGTTCACTTCCAACTGCAGGTTCATCACTGCTCTATCCAGCTTATCTGCAGAGTCGAGTACTTCAATACTCTGCGTAAATGGATCATATCTTATCTCATAGGGCCTGGACATGCACTCTGCTACCCATCCTCTGCGTTAAACAATTAAACGTGTTAATTATAACTATTATAAATTACATGACGCAATAATACTTTACAAAAATGTTTGCCATAAAACAATTTAGCTTTGGTTTTAACCATTAAGAGACATTTACGAGATTTATACTTACAGTGGAAAATTTCTCAATTTCTTCATCAGTTGCTCCCAAAGAGGTGAGACCCAACTCTTGAGAAAACTGGGCAAAAGTGGGATCCACCAACATGGGCACATGCCCAAGTAGTTCATGTATGCAATCCCTAGAATAAAAATCTTCTCATCTAAACAATTTAATTAGTCAATTGATAATATCGGTTTGCGGTTAGGCTTACGGTTCTGGAGAATGGTCAGGAGATGAACTGTGGCGTACATACTGCGTACACTGGAATACACGAAAAGCTAAACTAGCCAGAAAATCCCTGGCAGTTAAGAGACCTGCTGCTGGACGTAGAGTAAATCCCGTGCACCCTAAACACCAAAATGGTGAAATGGTAAAGCTCACATTGTATATACTTATTTTTACTGCGCCCAAGTAATTATATCAACTTACGACGAAGAAAGTTGGACACATCCTCCAACTGAGGAATACTATGTGGACCGTAGCCAATCTCCTTTTGGAGAAGTGAAATAGCGTTGATATACTGTTTGCATGCGTGTGTGGGTAAAAGTTCTTCCACTTTCTTGTACACATGACCCCAGCACTTGATTTCGTTTTCCTGATAAACCACTCGTGGAATTGGGTCACCACTGTTGGAACGAGAAATTTATCATTTAAGCCAAAAGTGTTTATCTTAGAGAATTTTAAATGAGTATTGTTAAAAGTACTGTTTGTAATCGAATGCAATGTCTGCAATCATTTTTCGGCGTGCTCGGTAATTTTTATCCGCGAAACCAGGATGATCCATGTCCAAATCAGGTTCATATTTTGTCATTAAATGATTGCATTGGTCCAGTTCAGATATATGTCGTGGGTACCATGGTTCTAGAGATGTTTTAGGTAATGGAAGAGTTAATTTAAGTGTAATTCGTTTTTATGAATTTTTGTATTATGTATATTATTATAGTCACCTTTGACAATGTGTCCTTGCGTAGAAATCACATTAACCAAGTAAAGGTTAGGGTTTTGTCGGAGGGCCCTCAGCATACCAACTAAATTGGACCATGGAATTTGCATTTTTAGCAAAATATCAAATTGACAATTTTGTTCTCGAGACGGACGTGATTCCATGTGTACTACTTGCCCTTTATTTTCCTAAGGATTATGTTCAACAAATATGTATGTGCTATGCTCTTAAATTAAATTGGAAAAAACGAATTTGATTTTTTCTCTTACATCGATTGTCTTCAAAATGTTCGTCAGTGAAACCATGCCATCCCTCAAGGTAAGCACAATAGTAGCCTCTTCATGGTCCTTTTCTTCAACAGATTTTGTCTTGTTTTTAATGACCACTGGTTCCTTTTTGTCCAAAATTGGAATTGCTGCTTTCGCTCCCTGGTCACCAGCTGCCTCTTCGAAAGCCTCTTCCTCCAAAGTGGGCGACACAAGAATAGTATCATCGTCCACGAGAATCAGGTCGTCCTCTGATAACTCCGAGTCTCGTGATAACTGACGAATTTCTTGAAGCCAGCTTCTCTTGTTCTCTTTATTTAGCTGGGTTTCAAATCGGGCATCCCCAACGAGTGATCGTCGCCGCGATGGATAGCCATTCTAGAACAAATTAAATGAATTACATAATCAATTAAAAAGTTCTTATTTCACTACCTATATGTAATAACATGCCCCGTGTTATAGTATAATAGTAATCTACAAGCAACTTGTAGAACAAGCTTGAACGCAGGTGAGGTTGGGGCAATATGAAACACAATGCCCACCCACGCAGAGTGAGTCTTCTTTTATAATTTACCTCAATGCTGTATGATTTTTTGATTGCAAAGCGCTCCCGATTTTTTCTACTAGCAACAATCATGTTAACACTCTCGTCGGGTTTAATAACGCCCGATGACGATGATGAAGGTAATTCAGCCAGGTCACCTGAACCCCCTGGACACTCACTATCTACAGCATTAACAAATGGAAATTGGTTGACTGGTTTAAGAGCTGCTGGCACACAGACAAGTTTGTCAAACTGCGTTTTAAGGGATTCTGAGGGATCAAAAATGGGTCTGGGACTATAGGAGTAATTTATCAATCCAAACTTAAACTCCAGCTTTATGCCAATGATGTTTACGAAAACGACTACAAAATAAGAATGGTAACGATACCAAAAAGGAGAAAAAGTAAAATATTGCTACAGAAGCTTCTACTCAAACTGTGCTACAAAAAATTGGATAGATTGTTAAAAAATAATGTGAGAATAACAAATCCGAGTAAATCTAATTACTATTACTACTTGTATTAAAATCAGTCTCTGGTGCAGGAGAAGAGATTGGAGAGAAGAAGGGAAGAAAATTGTGTAGATGATGAGCTACTCCTTTGTGTCTGATGGCTTGGAATACTGAACTGAAATCCATGATGATGATGATGGAATGTAAAAATGGAGAAAGTCATCGTCTGAAGTTCCCCTTCTAGAAGCCTTTTGTCCTCATCCACACATGCATAGTGACTGTGGGGATTCCATCCTCTTTCGCTCGCTTCACCGAGAAATACTACAACTCCATTCGCAATACTGGATTGGCCAAGGTGGGTGGTGGTGGTGGTGGAAGTGGTTAAAGTGCAGAGTCCTTCATTCAACATCTCCCCGTTCAAGTACGTGCGAACGTTGTGGACGTAAGACTAGCTAAAATATCTCCTTATTTTGCAAGATTGATGTAAGTGGTACTATGTATGAAAATTCTGTTAGTATGCTAAAGGTGCTGCTGCTGTTAGAAGAAAGAAGAACATTCTGCTCTCCCTTTTTTACCCTGCTAATAGTTAACTTTCTATATTTACTCCCAACTGCCAGGACAGTGACGCAAGAAAGTCAACTGTCTATTTTTAAAGTCGTCCTTCATTTAAACGGAGAAAATATATTGAGATCGGCGTTTCCGATCCTTCCAGAAGCATGATATGATCTAGTATTTATAGTAAGATCTGTAAAATTTACTTTAAAAAGCTTTCAATATACTCTTATAAAATGACATACTACGACTACTGTCATTATTTAGGAAAATTCCCAGACTATTCTTACAAAAAACTGCATAATATATTATTAATTCATAATACATTAAGGATTAAAACCCTATGATTCATTAAATAAGATTTTTATGCGTCATTATTATACCAGAAAAGTCACACATTGAGCCTTTAACAGTTACATTATCTTTTAACTGTCCAGTTCCATGATTACACTGACGTGTATAACAAAACGAATGTGAACCAATGTAACTTAAGTTTATATAAGGAACAGAAAAGCAAATGTCAAGCGTGTCAAATGATCAGCACAGCAACATCAAAGAAGGAATGTGTCGTTTTTCGATTGATCTATATTGATGAATTGCTCGAATTTGGGGCATCGTGAAACTCAATTTTATTTGTGTATATCTGTTATGTGTACGATTCAAATGGAATGGCTGTCTTTAAGATAAAAGCTTTTTGATACTCTGCTTCTTGCTGTGTGAATTTTGATATGCCATCTCTCCTGTCATTTTACACTCAAAAATGGTAAATGGACAAATAAAAGAGCTTTTTAAACTTACCTCAATGCTGTACGATTTTGTGATGGCGAATCGCTCCCGATTTTTTCTACTTGCCACGATCATCTTACTCCTTACGATCATACGATGACTTTCCCAACTTTGTGCTAAAATACACCGTCTTCGTCTTCACCAAGATTTACTTTCCTTTTTATCTGAAACTTCACCCTTTTCTCCACCAATTTTTGTGAGCATACCAGTTTTCTTGTCACAATAAAAGGCTCACTATTCTATAGCAGGCTAATTAAAAGTGCTTAATTGAGTGAAATGGAGTATATTTTGTATTACGTATACACACCTATGACAGTAATACAGCACAACTATATTTTGTCTCCGGTCGGGATACTCATGGAAGCGTTTCTGGGAACAGGACTGATACGGAGGACAGAGACACACTGAAAATATTACCAAGTGACTGTGAAAACTGTTGAAACTTTCTTGGGATGATGGTGGCAATAGGAACGGGCACGTCTTTTGTACTGACTTGCATACTTCCACTTGATGATTTGCCACCAACAACAAGGGAAAAAATGAGGGAGGAATGGGAACACAAGACCAGAAAAAGAAAGCTTGCCTTACTGTATAATATGTAGCTGTTGCTTTCCTCTCGCCTTAAATAACCGCTTTCTCTTCTGTAGTCATGATGGTAATGATGGAATTTCGAGACTGATCGGGACAGAGTTCCCAAAAAATGAACAACTATCGTCTGAAATACTCCACAACCCTCAGTCCTGCTCTTATTTGTTCACCCATTCAGATTGAATAAATGCTCTCTCGTTTTATACTTATCTAACCGTTTTTTTTTCTTTGCTCGTAAATTTCTCCCCATCGTCAAAAGCACGGGACAAGAAGCACCGTCTCCATTTGGGAAGATATCCAGGTAAACATGTTCCATAACACCAATAAAGAGATTAGTTCATTTTGAATACATCCTTATCCTCGTCTGGTTTGATAAACAATAAAATCTGTTCATTTCTTTGGGGAACAATGAAGTTGGTGGTATGTAAATACTCTATACTTCCGCTTTAACATTAGATATTGCTTGCGTAGAAGAAAAACCCCTTCAGGTATAAACTGAAATTGTTTTTCCTGTATGGAATAAAAAGGCATAGTATTGAGCATGATGATTGGTTAATTTAGCGTGCGTCGTCTCAAGGAGTGTTCATGAATGTACATGTTGATACCTAGATAAGCTTATTTCTTTTACGTAGTGTGGAAAAGGATTGGGAAAGGGTTGTATTATTCCACTGATTTCTACAGGAAAGTAAGTGTAGGTTTGTTTACGGAGCACATATAACAAATATTGTTATATAAAAGTGTTTGTAGTTGTAGTTGCTTTGTTTCTCAATGCCGCAGGCTGTGATGCTTTCTGCTATTTTTAATTCTTCCAGCGTTTAATAGAAAGGAAAACACAAGAGTTTCTTGCTGGAGAAATCTACGAAAAAAGACGGGGGTTGAAAGAGGAATACTCGTTTGTTTGCTTCCAGATCCAAACGGTCGGATTTCCTTATCTACAAGCAAGCCTAGGAAATTGAAGAATGCCAAACAAACAGAAAGCCGTTTCCTGTGGAATAAATAATGCTAATCGACTTTCAATAATAATTCTGTATAAAGTATAATCAAAATATCCATCATGGAAATCTTTATTACATATAACATTTAACGCATTTCCAGTTCAATTATTCTTCAATTCAAACATTGCAAATAGGTCCAGAGGCGGAACCCCAATAATCGCCGCAGAAAGAATCTTTTTCCAGAAAGAAAGTTCTGTTTACATGATCCACCCACATAATAAGGCCTACTAACAATAGGCATGTGGATGGAACAGGTTTTACTGTTCCTGTCAACATTTCACTTTTCCACTCTCATATAGCCAACGATTGATGACCTGATCAAGTAGTTAAAGTAGTAGTTGTAATGGCAAAGGACACTCAATCTTCTTTGCTATTCTCTTTTTTTTCGGTTACAATAACAAGTTAAGTTGTGCAGAACGGGAATAGATGCAACAGTGGAGGAGCAACTGCACTGCATAATACGTAATAATGTAGGAAAGCTCAAGTAGAGAGTGATGACGCGATGGTAAAAACCATTTTCATGTTACACAAGCTAATACCTGTCCAAGACATGCATTTCAATGAACTCTTTATTTTCTCCGATGGCAACAGGCACAAAAAGGATTATGCTTCATCATCATGCGTCATCATCATCATGATCAACGTCTTTACGTCGTCACCATTAAAATGAGACGTTGGCTCTTCAAAGAAAACTGTTTCCCTTTTTGGATCTCTGTGCAAAAGTGAAAAATAGCCGGGAAGGACTATTAAAATGTACGCACTACATATCATTGATTCTGCTTGCCAGTATATTCATGCATATGCGTCCTACGTCAAATTTTTCAAATGGAATTATAGAAACGGAAATTACTGTAACACTCAAAGCATTAAAATAAAAGGCATAAATATAAGCGAACAAAGACACAAGCCCTGCAGAGAAAACCTTGTGACTGTAACGTTATGAAATCACATTTTGAGTGGGGACAAAGCAATTGAAAGTTAGATTCTGGAAATTGTGATAGATATTTCGGCATTTTTTATGTAAGTCTGAAACAGTATATTATATAGCGTACTTGTTGGATCATAGGATGCTGGTGAAATGATGGAAAGGAAATGTCATCACATCACTACCACCACTTGACTGGTTGCGTGTGCATGTAGAAATGGTGTGGTGGTGGTTGCAAAGGAAAGAGGCTGAGGTTTACTAGTAGATGGTATAGTGGTGATGCCTGCCGAGATCTAAAGATGGAGGAAAAGAGCGGATGGAGCTGGTGAACCACTTAGTGAACTCTTAACTACTTCCGCTCGCTCACTCTCCTGCTACAGAATAACATAATGGACCTGGTGCTTTATGGGTGAAAGACTCCGATTCATCTCATTCCATTAACACTTACTTTGACTCTTTAGTCAGTCAGCACCAATCATCAGTCACTTAATCCCCCTCCAGCTATTTATTCCTTTTTGGTGCCTAAGAAGGAGATAAAGGCTATAGATTCAGGTCATTTGATACGGCTAGAAACGTGTGTGTGCTGGAAAGGGTTCCTCCATCACAATAATACTAAAGAGGTGGATGATTTACCAGCAATATTAAGACAATTGCTACATGTGTAATTTGTTTCCTATAAAAATTAAGTGAAATGCAATAAATCGTATTTTGCCATTTACTTTCATCTTTGGTATAGTGAACGGTTTTATAATGCATTTCAGGTGAAACTGCAGAAATATTGGGTGCGTCCTTTTGTTTTCTTGCTCCGTGCTCAAAAAGAAGATTGCATTTTCATTCCATCGTTCACAGACATTCCATATATGTATGGGATAATATGAACATGTTCAGAATGATTATTATGTATTTACAGGACCGATGCGTAGTGATTGAAGAATGTTCCATAGAGTATATATTAATGTTCATTTTGAAGGGATGGGATTTGGTGAACCGTTTAAAAGACTCTTAACGATTTCCGCCTTTCCTCTGGAGGGAATGTAATAATAATGGACTCTCTTACTCACTGACTAACCTACCATCCCTTTCATCACTTATTTATCGATAGATGCATACATATATGCCAGTAGACAACTCACTTTTTTCGGGTTTTCTTCTTTGTTGTTGAAAAAGAGTACGATGCTCGCAAGGTACAAAAGAACTGATACGATGATTTCCATCTAGGCAAATGCCGAAATAGTATTTACTCCACAGTATAGACTGAAAAATGACAGAGTTCCATTTGACGTAATGGATTGCAATTTGAAAATTTTAAACACAATTTTCACCGTAAAAGCGATGAATGAACAGAAATAGAGCCACGTGTAAAGGAATTTACTTTCGTATTGGCATAAAAAGTATATATGGATGTTCATGATTCATAATACTCTGCTACAGATATACCGACATAAATAGAAATGGTGCGTTATCATCAAGTTACGGATTTCCTCTTGTTACATTGGTTATTCATTTATTCAAACAGTATGTTTCATTTTATTTTGCGTATTCCTACCACACTACAGTTAACATGTAATTGTAAATAAAGAATAGAAGCAGTGTATAGTAAAATAATTAATCTAAACCATTGACAAGACCAGAAAAAGTATATAAAGCGAAATAGAGCAAGTTGTGTAAATACATTTAGAAGACACAATATGATGTTTACAAAACCATTGAAATAAAACCGTTATGCTATGCTAATTTCCTACAAAGTAATAAAAAGTGTAAATGTTCAACAATGTTCTTATGTATAGCCTTTGAACTTAATATTTTCTGCTAAAATGGCAACATATATTTTGCATACAGATAGTAAAACCCATTTTCACCCTACCCTCCACACCCCTTATCATCTTACAAGAACAGTAGAAGAATATGTATATATCATTATTAAATAAAATTTCGACAGAAGAATAATATGTTCTCGACTAGCGAAATTTCATGTGTGACACGGCATTACTCAGATAATTGACTTCCAACTGAAGTTGCATCACTGCTCTGTCCAGCTTGTCTGCCGAGTCGAGAACTTCAATGTTCTGAGTGAATGGATCATATCTGACTTCATAAGGCCTTGACATAGATTCAGCTACCCAGCGTCTGGAAAATACACACACGAAAAAGAGTCAGAATAAGAAGCATAAACGCAGTTGAAGCTCAATGTCATCTTTTATACTTTTGTATGACGTTGACCTTTGTTTCAATCATTCAAAAGACGCCGAATCAGCTTATATACCGATTTTTACTCAAATTAAATGAATATGATTATGATATTCTTTTATCCATTGTGCCGCCAAAGGACTGCTCGTCTTTTCTTTAGAACAAATGGTTAAAACTCACTCTCCCTTGGCCTTACCTAAATTTCTCCTTTGCATCTGAAAAACTCTCAGCTACATAATATACGGCTTGGTATTCCTGATCTTGATATGGTTGAATGGCAGTGACCTTTGGATCGAAAGTCCTATGCTCTGGCTTGCCTGACACGGCGTGCTCCAACTCACCAAAGCTACTTAGCAGCCCAGCGCCGTAAACCTTCGCCACTCCATTTTCTTTGCACAGGCCGAATTCAACAGTAAACCAGTAGAGCTGTACAAAGTAAGAAATAATCTCTTTTCATCGGTTCTTTAATTCCCTTGATATTTACCATGCACGCCCATGTCGCAATTTCATTATTAATCACTTACCGTTGAGAATTTTTCAATTTCCTCGTCTGTAGCCCCCAAAGATGCGAGACCAAGCTCTTGCGAAAATTGTGCAAACGTGGGATCAGCCAACATTGGAACGTGTCCCAAAAGCTCGTGTATGCAATCTCTTCATTAATAAAATGCATTTAAAACATTAATGATAATCCCGTCCCACATATACATATAATTCTTCTTTCCACTGCTAACGGCACTTACGGTTCTGGAGAGTGGTCTGGGGATGAGGTGTGCCGTACATATTGTGTGCATTGGAAAACTCGGAAAGCCAAGCTAGCAAGAAAATCTCGAGCAGACAGGAGACCGGCAGCGGGTCGTAATGTAAATCCGGTTCGTCCTAAAGAAAGTCAATACGCAAAAAATATATAAGACGATATCATCTTTTTCTTCGTGTCTTCATCAACTACTGTGTAATTTATGTAACATAAAAATGTAATAATAAAAATCTTCGCGTCATCCTTCAGTAATAATAATATAGCAGATGGTCAAAGAGATTAAGATTTTTCTCTCTTTCTCTCGCCTTTCCATATTGTCTGCTTTTCTCTACGCTTATCGTCATCTTCGATATTTTTCCTGTCGACTGTTTGTGCAATGATGATACGAAGAAATGGTAGAAAATAGGTAATAAAACTTACGTTTCAGGAAATTGGATACGTCCTCCAGCTGCGGAATGTTGTTTGGTACAAAGCCCACTTCTCTTTGTAGAAGTTGAAATGCGTCGATATATTGCTTACAGGCATACGTTGGCAGCAAAGAGACCATCCTGTTGAAAACATGACGCCAAGTCGCAATCTCCTTTTCCAGATATACAACTCTTGGAATCGGGTCACCACTACAAATATTGATAAAAGTTTGAGAGGAAACAAAGGAAATTTTTTGCCTGTTTACTGCAAACATATTGCTATATAGCATGTTCTTATATAAGCGTGTTGTATAATGTAAACTTAAATACTCAAAAAAATATACAATTTGTAATCGAAAGCAATATCCGTAATCATCTTGCGCCTGGCTCGATAAGCCTGATCTGCAAAGCCCGGATGGTTCATGTCTAAATCGGGCTCGAATTTCGTCATCAAGTGGTTGCATAAGTCCAGCTCAGAGATATGACGAGGGTACCACGGCTCTGTGACGTGCAAAAATAAATAGAGAAATTAATTAGATGATTAAATTTGGAGAATGAATGAAACTAATTATGTGACTCTTTTTCCTCGTGTAAAAATCATCACATGGAAATATACACAAGTCAGATCAAATGCACGACAACAAAAATAGATAGGTGACCGGTGATAACCTTTTGTACTAATGTAGAGTACTAATTAGTAATTAGCAGCACTAACCTTTCACAATTGTGCCGTGAGTAGAAATCACGTTCACCAGATAAATGGAAGGATTATTACGAAGAACTTTGAGCAGTTCGGCAAGGTCGGACCAGTTGATTTGCATTTTAACCAGAACATCAAATTGACACGATTCTTCTCGCGAAGGTCGGGATTCCATGTGCACAAGCACCCCTTTACCCCCCTGAAATATATTTTTATAGATGGAGATTTTATTTTCATATTAAAAGTCAAGTGTAAACTTTGAACCGGGAAATGTCACTTTTTGCAGGAGTGCAAGAGAAATAATCTTACGTCAATGGTTTTCAGTATAGAAGCAAGACAGGTCATGTTGTCGGTGAGACTAATAACCAAAGTCGCCTCTTCCTGCTCACTTTCAGCAACCTTGCTCTTGACATTCGCATGCATTTTTGGTTTCGGCGGGTTCATTTTGTCATCATCCACACCCCTTTCAGTAGACCCGAGGTTGCCAGTGGCGACTGCCGAATTTTTTAAAACAACAATGTCATCAGCAGAATTCTTCAGCCAGGTTTGCGTATCATCCGGCTCGGTGGAAACCAAAGGGTGTCTGCCCGACGGATAACTGTTCTCGATCATGTCTGTCCAGCTAAGCTTGTTCTAATGTAAATGACATAATAAAAATAATAATTCACCACATTACCCTACTTTATCCCGTTATTTCACGGTTGTAAAACCGTTCAATCAAAACGTGTGACTCATGAACTGGCATAGACTCCTAAAATTATTTTCCATCTACAAAAGGACTTTATTCCCCACGGTGATATCATAAGGACAAGTTACGTGGGAGAGTCAAGTAAAATATTAATTTTCAAAATTTCATGTCATGGAAAAGAGAGATCAAGGGGGCGAGTCACAAGAGATTTCATCCTACCAATCTACTAGAATCTTGGTTGCGAAAAGAGTATAGCAGCTAAGGGAACCATCAGGAGCAGCGCTGCTACTCTCTTGTGAGGTTGGAGAAAGTCTCTAGAAAATGAAAACTTTCTCCTGCCAGAGCTTATACATCTCGTGGCTAGGTTGACAACGATGGCAAAAATAAATACTAGGAGCAGCAGCAGCAAACCCCAGTCATCGTATAAAGATGATTATAAAAACTGTAACCACTGCCTCTTCAAATGCAATCTGATGGTATTATTTTTATGAACTTTTTATTTCTTCTCTTACCTCACTGTTGTAGGCTTTCTTATTAGGAAACTCTTCCTTGGTCGCTTCGCTATTTGCAACAATCATTTTATCTACTTTGTCTCCGAAAATGTGTGTATTTTTTCAAAGAAACTGCACAATAACGTCGATAGTTTCGGTTTTCTCGGTATTTTTTGCTGATAGATAACTGATAAAAGTTAGGATCCAATGAGTACAGTAGAAATTTTTTACATGTTCCCGTGAGTAAAATTATTGGAGATATTTCAAAATGTACACACAGCACACTTTTATTTCGCAAGTACAAGTCACTGTAACAAAAAGTCAGTTAAATCTTTCTGGTTTCTGGGTCAATATACATAACTATATTTTTGTTTGCTCCGACCAGTTTTGCTGGGAAACACTATCACAAGTTTCAAGAATGTTAACAACAACAAAAACTCTTTCCCATGTGGTTAGTCAACTGTTTACATTTGGAATGACATGTCGCGAAAAAATGTGCCTCTTTTTATATACTTACCCTGTTTCGTCAGTTACCTTTCTGGGTAAAATGTTACGTTGCTCAGATAACGTTCTATGCCAACAAGCAAATCATTATTTAACTATTTAATTTTTTCAATTGAATGGATGCGTATGGCGTCCACAAAATTAATCCAGTCGGTATATGCATATGTATATATGTTATATACTGGGTATATAGAAGCATGCAAGACTTTTCAACGTGGCCCGTGCCCCTGAAAATTAAAATGAATCGTTTATTAAAAATAATCATGCATAATCCTGTCAAATTATACAATCTGCAATTAATGGCATGATTAAAAAATTCTCAACTGGATATATCAGAAAAGGAGAAATTAGCAAAGAAAGAGCTGTTGTTATTGTTGTTGATGATCATCGTGAAGGCGAATTCATGATTTCGGTGGATGGAATGTGTAAAGCACACTTTTTTATGCCATGTGACGCATCGGAATCATCATCGCCTTCAACATAGAAGATTGAGACGGTTACATAAATAGAATTAGTCCACATTAATTCAGTTGTAATTTAAATGCGACAAAGAAATCATACTTAATCTTGCGTTGATTTTCTCTTTAATTTAAAAGTGTCATTGCTGTTATTTATGATATGTATTGGTATTAGGTTAAATAATTATCAGTATTTTCATCTTCTTTATCTGCAAACGCAGTGATGCTGTTTGCTTTGCTAACACGGTTTTATATTATGTTTATCATTTATATTCACTTTTTTAATAGCACTGCAGCAGTAAAATAAGACAAGAAACAAACCGGTACAAAGATTTAGCAAAAGCAGTGAAACGATAAAATACGTATGAGCATTGGTATCATTTATCAAAATTAGATCCTCAATAAAATGTTTACGAAAAAGGATCAAAGGGACTTTCCTGCACCCGCTACACATTACAGCAATTGATTTGACAGACAAGTGATACAATCACAGCGATTGATTACGTATGAAACAGTATCAGATCTACCGAACCTCTTTGAATATACCGAGCAGACAGAAGGATGACAGACAGACATAACAAAACTAGGAAACTGGTTACGATACTTGACAGATAATTTAATAAATACAAAGACAAGAAATGAAGGTTAGCAGGACAAACAGAAGCAGGAGCATCAGAATATTATTCTATATTTTTATTGGCCATTTTTTCTTTTAATTAGGTCAAGAGTCATGACTTTGGTCATCTTTCATTGATTCCATATTTGCATGCTCAAAGGTGAACTGTTTAATGTTCTTGGTAGGAGGAAACGTCACCATATGTCATCATCATCATCATCGTGCAAGATTAATTATGCTTACTGGATTTGTATATTATTTATCTAAATACATTTATGTTGGGAGTGTGCTCTGTACAATCTTCTGAAAACTGCCGGATACGTACGTTCACGTTCAAAATAACAACATTATCGGCTACGCGACAAAGTAAACTAAATAGACTTTGTCGCACACGTAGCACTTTACCTCACTCAAATTAGAAGATAAAAAATTCTCTAGTCCACAGGGACAAATGAATGAATATCGCTAATTTATTCGCATATGTTACCGTTATTTTTTTCGCTACTAGCTAAAATAATGTATGTGTATAATAGATCGATGTGACGATCACATGAACTTTTTTTATACTCAACTGTTTCCGTGTTTTGCACGTAGATACTCTCATTAAAAAAAGTAATCATCAGAGCTCGCCCACGTTGCAAATTTATTTTCTCCCTATATCAGTATACGTCACTATGCGGTGTTGTAACTGCGGTAGTAGTAGTAGCGCTTGTCATTTTGTTGTGGATTAGGTTTGGCTGGAGATTATTTTATTCCTGGAAGGAGTTTTTTTATCTACTCCAAACTCCAAGGCTCAATTTCGGTGAATCATTACTACTATTATTGCTGTTACTTTTATTGCTAACCATCTAAAATACGGAATCTAAAAATGTCTGATGAATGTCGATAATTTATACGGTGTGTGCATGCTGGTGTTACTGGTACAACTTGGTGTAACGAAAAGAAATGGAGAGTTAAAAGCCAAGGCTTGCTTTTACATCATCGGCAGAAAAAATCACGTGGAGTCTCATGGCTCTTTCCGTAGCACGCCTACACACCACCAAAAAAATCTGAACTCAATATCGTTCATTGCTTCCCACTCCTCTCTATTGACTGTTATCGTCATTTTCGTCAACATTGAAAAACTGCTTTTCTTTTCTTCCAGAACGTGTGGAGTGAGCCGAGAACACTGCACCCTTAACCGTTTCAATGGAAAGCGATAAACAAAGAAAGAAAGAGAGACATTTCGGACAGAGTAATGAAATGATTGTTTAGCCTTTGGAATACAATAAACTATATAAGATCAAAGGTTCAAGCTTATTATATGAAACGTTATTCTATTCTCTCCTTTCGGCTCTCTGTTTCCTTTTCTGATTTTAAAAAAGAACATAAGAGTATCATTATCGGAGAGTCGATACTTGTCCAAATGGAAAGTTCCCACTGTCTATTCATGTCTAACGAAAGAAGCTTTACTTTTTCCAGCATTGTATTAAAAGCCGGAAACAACAAATCCTATTGTTTGTTTGACTATGCACATATTTATGTTTGTCTATATACTCCTCATAATATTCTGATTGATGATGGCATGATAAAAAAAAGTTTTATGCTTAAAAAGCAACGTATTGCTCAATATGATGAGTTGCATAAGCCGTGATGGTCATAGCCAAATCCAGCTATAATCTACATATATAGCCATTCATGTAAGACCTTCCAAATCAAGATAGACGTAACAATCGTTATTTTTGTTTCTGCCACTTTCTTTGTTTCTCTGTCTTTGTAGCCTTGAGTATAATATTTTATGGGCGAGTGAATGTATAATTGCTACAGTGGTATCAACATCCGATGAGAATTTTAAAAGAAAAGGAGAAAGAGAGATAAAGCAACGTATTCTTCCTACACGCTCCATTTGTGCACATATGGCCCTCAAGGGTTTCCAATTATTACGGGGAAACCTGATATTGGCAGAGAGAGAAAGAAAGAAAGAGATGCTGGGGAACAAAAGTGGATTTTCTTGGCATATGTTGCTTTGCAAATAAAACAATATATCATTTCCTCCAGACAGACAAGTATAGTGGGAGTTGGGAAGAATATAAAAGCAGTTGTTGGGCGACTACATAACATCTCGGCTTGTCGCCGTCACCACGGTATATTTGTTTGTTGATCGTATCCATCCATGTAGGTACACACGAACCAAAAAATATGCTGAAAATGTCAAATTGTATTCTGCCCATTTTATTAAAACAATATGCTGTTTATTAATGAGGATACTAATTTATTACGTGCATATTATATAGTCAAAGTAAGGTAGTCTTTATGAAACAGAGTAAAAGTAAAAATGTATTTATTTTTAGCATATTAAAAATTGTTATGCAAAAGTAGGCACTACATCAGTAAGTATACGACTCAACGAGCGTCATCCTTGGCTCGGTTTGTTACCTGATTCCAAAAATAGTAGCAATGTTTCGAGGAATGATGGAAAACATGAAGATATAAACTTTACATTTTTACTATTTAGTTTTGAAGAAATGCAAATAAGCTGCTTCCGTAGCAGACTCCTGTTGGACTATCCATTATATTACGTTGAAAATTTTGTAATTCAACGCCCACACTCACTGTAGTACACTTACAATTTTTTAAGGTACTTTTCCTCTACTCAAAACTAGTACTACTGGATATTTGAAACGTTGACGTATGCAATGTTTTACACTGATAGATAAATCTGCATTTGATGTTTCGCTCAAGAACGTCATGGCACATGGAATAATCTTCTTACTATGTAATGTCGTTATGTGAGGTTCGCAATACCATGCCACCTCACCCATCATATTTTTTTGCCGTATGTGTCATTTGCTGTAGATGGAAAAGGAATTATGAAATTACATATATTAGGTATTACATAAACCCTCGTTGATAATCTGCTTGTCCAGAATTATCGAGAAAAGATTGCAATTCTATGGGAGAACAACTTGTTCCTTGCTTCCATTTTAAATCCAGGTTATGCATGTTTCACAAATCGCATCTCCAGAAGAATTCCTCGATCAGGTCTCGGTTCAACCAGAGGCATTGATCGCAAATGATTAGGTATTATTAGCATATACATATACTTATATTATGATGTGTATATTGGAAACAGGAAAATTTGTTTTCCTTATTCCTTTCATCTCTCCATCATCATATTATTCATTTCGTTTGTTTATTTATTTACCTGCATCCTAATCATCATCATTTTCCTACAACACTGTACCCCATATCCTCATATGCATATCCCAGCTCAGTTTACAATCTACTAACCTTGACTTATGTGTAGTGATAAAATAATGAGAATTGACTGGGATTTCTACCTTGCCTTACTTGCAAATCCGGTTAATGGAAATGGAAACGACAACTGACAGAAATACTCTAACATTCAGGTAGTTTTTCGAGTACTAAAAAGAAGGAATAGTACGTTGTGTAAATTATCATAAGCCTTTGTTGTATCGTGTTCCTCCAAGTAACAACATTATGTCAAAAACCTGTCATTGAATGGAACGACTGGATGAAATAAAGATGGCTTACTACGACGAAACAACAGCTACCCAACAAAGCCATGCATATTACAAATTACAATGTACATACAAGCAATTTATATAAGTGGGCGCTAGGTAGAAGAAAAACAGCTAGACACATTGCACTTGAGTAAAGTGCTTGACATAATTCCACTACACACATATACAACGCCAGTTTAAAAGCAAAGCCCCAATCAAATCACCACATAGCATTACTTATTTAGTATGCAAATTAGACTTGCTTATGCAACAAAAAGCTTGAAGATAAATGAAAAGGTTGTTGTTTTATATAACTCCAGGAGTAGCAATGGAAGAAGTTATGGAGAGTCTTGAGTAGTCACGATAAGAGAATTTTCGGAAAAAGTTAAATGGCAAAGTTTTCCTGCGAATACGAACAGCCTCTAGCAAATTGGATGGCTATTATTAAAGACTCAGAAAAAACGGTGTTTGTGTCGCAAAGTAGATGATAGGTTTAGTCGAGTAGGCTCATTTGTTGAGCATTATTGAATTAATCTGTTCATTTCCTTTTGTTTGTTACATCATGATACTGGAGAGGAGATTGCGTTTGAGAAGAAAAAAAAACTTAAAAAGTTCACCAGACTGGGCCTCTCTCTCCGTGTTCTTGTATGGGTTGTTTGACTGCGACAAGTAAGGTTGACAATTTGATTAGAAACTTCGTTTTAAGAAGCAAACTATGGTGATATGGTATATAGATATATTGGGAAAATGTATGTTATCCTTTCTCTCAATCTCAATGCACTGGAAAGACGAGTAAAAAACTGCATTATTTTTTTATCATAACCTTGAGGGATAGTACTGTTCCAATACATTTTATTCCCCTGCCATGTGCAGATATTGAACACTATATGTGTATCTTTTAAAGAAAATTGAAGAATGATTTGGTGTAATTTTTTATAAAAAACAAAAATGATGCGAGAGAGTAAGGCCTTTGTGTTTTGATTTTGTGTCCTCATAACCGTCTCGCTCACTGCCATTACTGCTGCGGCTGCATCAATTGAGATCTTGACACAGTAACCTAGAAAAAATGTAAATCTTATGATAAAAATGGTAAAACGCCACAGAGAGTTTTGCGACGTCGGACCAGCATTTGCCTAGCCTATTATTATAACTTGATTGGATCAAATATTCGTTTTTATATAACCATCGCCTGTCAATGAACAAAAGATGAGTAACATGATATGATAGATATGATATCAACGTCAGCAGCCGCCAAAAGCTTCTTATTTCCATTCGCTAACCTTTGGCTTTTGACTTTGCAAGAACATCTGGAATGATCTGCATTATTAATATAAAGACATAAAAATAAAGTTTAACCGGTACCTGTAAAGTATTGCACCAAGTTCTGCTTTTGAAGGGAACGGTGCCTTGTGGAAATGTCTTTTCACAGTCAGATCTGTGATTTAGTTTTGCTGACAACAGTCTCTGTCTACCCCATGCTTTCCACGCAAGACGCTTTGTTTCAAGGAATTGGATATAATATATCGCGCAAACTGTAGAGTTGAAAAAATTGCTCAACCGTTTGTACTCAAAACTCATTTTGGTACTGATCTGAGCTATGGCGTTACAAAAAAAGGAAACAGATGGACATTCAGACACAAAATGCGAAATCAATAAGTTATGCATCAATGTATCATAATATTTCAATCTGCCACTAACCATCGAACTGAAGTACATGCATGGCATAAGCCCGCATTATTCTTGGTAAAGTAGGCAGAAAATATTTATGGGAAATACAACGTGCCAATTTGCCAATTTATTGGATACGGTTTATTGTACTCATTCATCATCATCTTCACCCCAATCATCATCATAAATTCTTGCACGTTCCCGCAGTATTTCCACGTTTTACATCTTAAACACATTACATATATCCAACCATGTGTCCCTGGCATTACTTTACAACAACAGAGCTACATAAACAGTAACTACACAGCATAAAAATGATGTTTTCCAACAACTGGAATAATTTTTCCGAAAATAAAATACGCCATTGCAGTCAAGGCTGCATCTCCTTGATACAATCTTTGAAAAACGACGGAGATGTACAAAGAAAAAGAAACCCAACTCATGTCATTCATTCATCCATTAAGAATTTGTGAAATGAGGCACATTTAGGCGTCATATTAATTTCAGAATATATAATTGTTTGAATGACATTGCAATGAAATGCAGAACGTCTGACTGCTCGTGAAATTGCAACATCACCAAGTACTACTACTTGAGGGAATGCGACATTGTGGCAAGCGAGATCGCTGCTGCAAAGTCGTTAATCCGATTAGAAAATCTCAATCAAACGTACATATTAACCAGAAGAGTATTGTACTATGGCTTATATAGGTACTATAACAACAATAATTACTCTGTTCTATTGCTAAAAATTTAATGGCAAATCTATTGAAAGTGACACAATCCCCGAACGAATAAACCACAAAATGCCATTATGTCCTTGCTCCACTTGCCGTTTGTTTCAAGTTGCCCTTTACCGACTGGCTTGAGCATCAACGGAAGTGTCGGCGCCCCCACTCAGCCATCCGAAATTGTAACACTCATAAAGATTATCTACTGCAAAATGGACAAAAACTAAAGACACTCTTGTGCATATATAACCCCATGATGAATGATTTATCTGTGCACTTTTGAATGATCGAGTTGATTAAATTACTTTTTTGCTTATTTATTTAAGAATGGCTCAGCTCTGCTTACAGGACAAGCCTTTCCATCCGATTTTTATACACCGCTTGAGAATGATGAATGACTGTATCGTGTTAATTACGCTCGCTTAAATAAATAATAAATCTTCTCTTTGTGTGTGCAGCAATATTTACCAGGCCTAAGTCATGCAAAATAAATGCGTTTATTCCAGTTACACAGTCAGCAAGATGAAATGGACGACGAGAGGAACCCTTTAACTGTATAAGTTGGAAAAGTGTTGGTGTGTATTCCATTATTAGTGAGGAAAGGTGAGCTAAAAAGTAACGTGTGCAGATTGATACACAACTCAAGTAGCCCCGTAGCATCTGCTTTTAGCACTTTTATGTGAGCCGTGTTGAGATGGACGAGAAGAGCTCGTCGGTTTGGAGAAACTTGATAATAAGCAAGAATCACAACTCTTTTGGGAAGAAGGTTCGCTGAGTCGGTATGGAATGGAGAATGGAGATTTCCAACCCATAAATTCATCTTAACTTTGCAATACTCTCACTCTCCGTTTATTTTTTCCCCAAGCAACAAAGCACAAAAGGTTTTATCCATTACGGCGGATATGGAGCGAAGCTCTTTAGAAAAAAATACAATCCGGCTACAAATTCCTTTCCTATTTATTACTGTTATTATCAGGGAAAATGAAAAAATATGGTCATGAAACAAAATAGACGGAAAATAGAAAAAGCCGAGAATTCCCATTTTACGTTCCACAGGATTTCTATTGCCGGCAGAGAATCAGCAGTGGATGGAGATCGCTTTGAATGGTTTAAAAATATCTTTCAGAAGAGATCTACGCGACAAATACCAGATCAAATTGAAAGTTTTTCCATGCTCAGGCATTAAAGTTGGTTCTGTTTCACGAAAACTTGTACCTTTATTAATTATTATTTGATTACTCCTTTACAAAGACAGACATTTAAAGAATTATTCCCATGAATTCCACCATTCTACCATATAGGTATGTATACTTAAACATAAGCATTCCGCGAAAAATTCCGTCCCCGCTTCCTCTCTTTCTTCTCCAATCTCATCCATTTTACACGCTTTTAGTGCCAAACACTAACTCGTTGTTCTTGCGACGCAATACCTGAAGAGCCAAAAGAAACATAAAGCTGCATTCTCCGATTTTGTCTCATCTCCCGTTTCCAATTTTCTTGATCCTCGAATAAACCCATTCCTTTTCTCTCTCGCCCTATATTCTACAGTCAGTTTGTACCTTCCAACTGAATTTTTGTATTATTATGTTGCGATTTCACTCCGTTTCTCTTTCTTTCTCTGTGTCTCCCTCCGGTAAAACGATCTCAAGGAAGCATTTCTACAGCTATGATGGCTACATAAATAGTTCCACTAGTTTTCTCTCTCCCTCTCTCTTGTAAGACGGAAAGGAAGAGAGTAACTCTTTTAAAGCTTTCAACAACTTTATTGAAGGCATACAAAACCAGGAAAATGGATAAGAAACGGAGAAAGAGAAGAAAAAAATATACATAAGGAAATAGCCACGACCGTCAACGGACGGCAGCATCATCATCACCGCCACTATCGACAAAAGCAGTTGCAATTTTTTGCTCCGACTTTCCCTACATCTCCTCACGCTTTCTCTTTCCCTATAGCCAATTTTAACTATTATGTATAATATGTGAAGCCATATGCTACCATAGACATTTCTCTTTATTTCACTTCCTACCATGTCTCCCATGAAAATGTTTACCAGCATACAATTTACTAACATGTCTGTCTATATATCTTTATCATCAAACGAGAAAAAAGTCAATTGGGTAGATGTAGATGCGAAACGTAAGCTTTTGCGAGGCTGTTGCAAGTTTGTGCACCATATCTTTTTATTAACTACCACCACGCACCTCGCGTTTGCTTTTGGTGTTGTTGTTCTTGTTGCAGCTTCTGCTCTCACACAATTTTCTTTGTTCTTCCGTGTTTTCTAAAAAGTATACTTTATATTGAAAAAAGTGAACATGTAACCAGCAGCACAACTTTTACTTTTACTCCTTCTTCCTTCCAAGTAGGTATAAACATTATATAAAATGATATGACACGGCCCAAAGCACTAAACCTTAATAGTCATGCTCGTTGCTGCTATATACCAAAAATCATGCGGATCACTGCACTTTTCTTGCTTCACATTTTTCAGTTTGTTCAGCCGTATTGTGTGCCTAAACACATTTATGGTATCAGTTAAAGCGGTTGCTCTTTTCATAAAAATTAACCCAATTTCTTCTCATTATGTATTATTCAAAGACATGTACGTATACAACACAACATTTAATCAGGTTGTGTGAAGAAAAGCATGTATGTATGCACGTGTGTGGATGTGGATTCCAGGATTTTGTGGTGGTGGAGGGTAAACATGGAACTTTCACATAGTCGGTTTCTATAATCATAATCATAAATAAATAAAGAAAGACTTTTCTTCACTTTCTAAAGCCCGACGGCACTATAGTTGGGGAAGCCTAGCAATAGAAAGAGAGTAAGTAGTGACCTGTGTGGTGATGATGTTGATAATTCAGAATGGTTATATCTTAGAAAATTAATGAAAAATACAGGTTATAGTGTGGTTATGCTTTGCAATGCATGTAAAAAGAGATTGGGGCATTACGAAAAGTATGAATAGGTACACAAAAATTACTCTTGGTCATGTAAAATTTGTGGGCGTACTTAATGGTATAAGTGGTCACGCAAGCAAACTTCACAGCGTTCGAGATTTTCTCTCTCTTTTTTCTCCAGCCATTTGGGAAATCATTTATCATGTTAATTGTGAATTTCCTCAGATTACTTATCATGATGATAAGCATGACTATTTGTGACTTTAAACAAGAAATGTTCAGTCAAGCGTATTTTTTTCTGCTTTGCTGCTCCTGGAGAAAACAAATGTGAATTTCTAATAATAAAGTAAAGATAGTTCTTTTTCTTTTAATCAATTTTTCGTGGTTGTTTGATGACTTCTGTGTTTTCAATTCGGGCATGGCATACGAAATGCAAATATATATGGTGGAAACTTTTTCTCAACCGGGTAGGTTACACATGGGCAGAGAGGAAAAAGTAATTGCCTAACTTTTCTCATTCAGCTACTCTGTCAGTCAACCGATGATCATCATCTGCAGATACACACACACACGCAGTCTGTTAACTAGACTCATGACTCGTGTTGACGATGCTGACAAATACAAGTTCGTTTGTATGTATTTCCCAAACAACTAAACTTACTACTAATGTAAGTAGCTCCATGTTGAAAATTAGCTCAAATTTTGATACATTTCAATCTTACAAGAATGTCTGGATACTGGTAGTTCTAGTTAACTCTTACGACTCCGTCTCTCAGCAAACAACAGTGAATTATTAAAATGTACTCGAGATCTTTCGGGGATTCTTTGTGACATCTGCCCATCATGTCTGTCTGTCCTACAGCATCCTCGCAATACCCCAATGGGATTGATTTCCTTAAAAATCATACACGCAGGAAGTTATTGCGTAAAAGGAAGTTCATCATTGATGTTGTCAATGAAGTCGGTCAAACCCTGGGGATGAGGTGGAGGAAAAGTCTATCGTAAACGATTGGATTGAATTTCTTCGAGTCATTGACAATCGATATTTACTTAATGGAACATTGCTTAATGGTAGACGTCAAAACTCCACCCGTTCGATCAATTTCCATTCAAAATTGTGCACTTCAATCAATCTGTTCACAACAAACAAGTCAAACAACTGTGACAAAATGGAATCATTCCTATAATCATTTTCTCAAATGTATACCCAGTTTATTATTTTAACCCTTGATCCCTTTGCTTTTCCAGCCATGAAATCATCTTTCTATATTGCATGCCTCTTTTGACGTGTTTGCTTTGAAATTTGTTAATTTTTTAAATGGTACCATTGTGGTGAAAGCAAATGTGTATGTATATCCAAGCTCAACTCTCCAAAGAATTTTTCTCCCTCTTTCATATTTCATTCCCTTTTAAATCTTTTCGTTACCATTTTTTGTGTGGCAGCCGGTTTACAAAATAAAAAGTTCCGAAAGAGTTTTTCCTCTTGAGCAGTGAAAGTCTCTTCTTGTTCACATTGAATTTCCTCGTTATCCCTAACCTGTATACTACCTACTTAAACTTGCACCATCATTATAGCTCCCCTATTACTAGGTACTCAAACTGAAGGAGCTATAGAACCCTGTTTTTCCTTCATCTTCTTATCCATCCATCCAGTATTTACTTTGTTTGCACATTTTCCTCGATTCCTCCTTTTTCCTCCACTAACAGTAGTGCGGTTGTCTGTGGGATCAGGAGGAAACGGAAGGTAGGCTGGCAAACAGCAACAGCAGCAGTAGTAGTAACAGCATCATCGCAGATTGGGCTTATTTTCCATCATCAAAGGAAAAAGACGGTTGTGTGTATGCTTGTACTATTTAATTCATTATTTTGTTATTCAGAGAGAAGGAGAGACCTCTTTTATATCAAGGATCATATAAGTAGCATTCAAGTGTTTTCCCTCTAAACTTTTTCCTTCGAAAGTGCAAATGGAACTAGAACGCAACGGACGACGGATGAAAGAACGGACAAAACTAAAAGCGCTTTTCTTTTTCACAAATATCTATTTTCTGGAAAAGAGAAAAATTCCCTACAACACACACAGCACGTATGTAAGTCCACACATATTCTAAAGTGACTATCATTTCTCATTCGCCATCTCCTTTTAAGAGAATCAAGTCAACCCACGTCGCGCGCAAAAAAAAAGAATTCGCCGTTTTTTTGGTGGATATATTTTTTTTGCCAGAGGACAGATAGAGAGAGAAAGTGGAGGAATAAAAGGAAGCAATTCGCCTAATGTAAGGTTTACGTCCCAGAAAACACGAGTGTGTGGAAAAAAAAGCAGAGAACATCACATCATCAACGTCGTCCACCTCATAATTCCTGCGTGGAAACAAGAGAGAAAACCAGCTTCATAATCTGAAAATCTTTGTACCAACTTGAGCGTGACTAGGCATCATAATCATCAACGTCGCTATCTTGATCCTGACAAGTTCCACTGCTGTTCTTAAGCACATATATAGAGAAAAGGATATAAAAAAAATCCCCAAAGTACACACCAAGGACTGGACTTGACTGGACAGTGATTTCCAACAGCGGAGACACACACATGAAAATAAAAAGGCTATTAATACTCTTTGAATACATCTGTTTGGAAGGCTGGAGAGAAAACAAAGGCTGCTGCTTGACTCATGATTTTAAGTAGAGTGCTCCTCCTTTCACCCACTCTTGCTATCTTTGTCCTATCACTTTGTGGGCTTTGATAGGCTTAACAGAAAAAAAGAACAGATTACTACATACATGCATATGTAGATATACACCCACCAGTAGTGTGTTTCAGACATATCATCGTTTATTTCCCCGAATTAGACAATCACAAAAAAATTAGACATAATGGCAATCCGGTTTGTAATATTAAGTAGAAAAGAAAGCAGTACAGGGAACACAACTCCTCGTGTGTCTGTATCTGGCGTGCGGAAATAAAACCCGGATTACGTATTACTTGTCTTGTTATGTATGATGTCATGGACTGAAATTACTACCTTTTTTTCTGTCTACTTGCCAATCTGTCAGTCCAGTTGTGTGAGTCCACGTTAATTATAACGTGTTTTGTTATAAAGAGAAACACAAAGTGTACGCGTTAGTAGAGAAAGACAAAAAAAGGAGGAATATCTCATTCCATAATTCCTCTGTGCAGAAAAAAAGTGGTACTTGTACATTTCTCGATGCCGGGAAGTGGATAAAAGTTTATTTTTTTTGTGTTTTCTGTGGTGTGTTCTGTGCACGTTCTTAATATTTATAGAGCTCTCATTGTGTTTGTGTGTGTGTGTGTGCTTCCAATAAATGACTATCGTTTCCCACAAAAAAAAACTTACTGCTGCTAATGGTCTTCTTGACGTCGTAGTTATCATCGCTATCATCATCACGTTCGCCGTTCCCGATGTAATACCCTGATTATTAATATTCACTACAATGTATATCCCCTTTTTCCCATGTTCTATAATGATAGTAATAATAATATAATCATGCATGCACTACTGCAAACTCCTTTTTGCCGAACGACGACATGCACAATCCAATACGATTTGGATTGTTCCAAGGCAGGCAAGCGAAAGCTGGGCAGGAAAGCAAAACCCAAATTATTATACATTTTACTTTATTTTGGAGGCAACAGACAACCTGAAGGTTATCAGTGCATGGCATGCATTCATGTTTAAAAAAATATAATACTGCTGCGCTATATTATGTTGCTACTGTCGCTGCTGCTACATACTCTCATATTACACACCAATACAAAACGCTGCTACTGGTTTTGCTAACTTACACAATTTTCCAACGATTTCCACTAATATTATTATTACGTACTTGTCCTCCTCCTGTCTGCTGGTCTCCTCTCTGGTTGCCCTATGTGCAAAATGAAACGGAAGGAAGGAGGGAATAAAGTGAGGTGGTAAATATTCACCTCACTCTGCTCTCTCTCCACCATCATTATTATTATCAACATCATTGCGAAAATATCATCAACCACTATGCATATTATATATGCATGCATGACTGCATACCTTACAAATTTGTTTTGGGTAGAATCAAATATTCAAAGAGAGAGAGAAAAATTACTACTTGGGCAAAGTTTGGGTAGGTGAGCGCTCATGCTATTATCATTATTATTACTACATACTACATATCACAATACAATAGCCGAGTATTTTTATGAACTGTTCATAGAATAGGAAAAGGACACACATGAGCAATGCACGTAAAAAATAGGAGAGAAAATAGAAGAAAGCGTATATATTGTACAGTTTATATGATTATGACTACATTTTGATGATGCCAGCCAAAGAGTACAAAGTACAAATCATGATGATGTGAAATTGTGTGTGATATATGGGAAATCGGGAATGCCACGGTTAATGGTCAATACTATTACTACTACAGTTTGTTACACACAACATTCATCCGTCTCTCTCTCTCTCTCCGGCATTTATTTTTTGCTACTGGCTATAACATAATACCCTGACTGACATGCATGGCATGACAAAGGAACTTTTGAAAGCTCTATGTCATAATTGCTACTAAAAGCGAGTCACTTTTCTCACTCTCATACTTACTATAATATACAGATATACAACGCTTGACGCTTCGTTCACTCCGCTTTGTTGGCAAAAAGATTTGTCGAGTCACTTTGTGGAACATTGTAACAACTCTCGCATCTAAAATCCACGCCACCACTCCTATAACAGTACTACCACACACATAGGTAATAATAATAACTGTAGTGGTAGTAGTAGTACTCATAAAGCAACCGACAAAACACACACACCAAAGAAAATTGGTTTGTTGAGAAAAGTGCATAGGTGATATGAGTTACATATTATAGTAGTAAAAAAGCGGTTTGTTGAACATTAGCTAGTCTGTCACTGTCATCTTCACTCTTTATATACCCATCAAAATATATTACATTTAACATACATACATACCTGTCCGGTAAGGAAAAAAAATCATGCAAAGTCCAAATGAGTCGCAAAAGTCAAGACTTGTATATGCTGCCATGCCACTAAAACTGATTTGTTCGGTTCATATAATAATGTAAGCAGTAAGCATGAAACACACGTAACATGAAACATGAACGTGAGAAAAATAGTATCATTTTTTTGGAAAGGTAGTAGTAGTTGCAAAAGTAAAACAGATATGAAAGACGCAATAGCATATAGGTACAAAAACACAAAGTAATAATATCATTTTCAAAGCCATGAGCAAATTCTCACCAGACTTTTTTTTCCTCATTTCGGGTTCATATCACCTTTTGTGCAAACCATATATACTTTTATTTTCTGCACAGTGCAATATCTCTTTATTCAATATGTACATATTATACAACTTTTCATGACTACCAAAAGCCAAAAACTACAAAATACTTTTGCTTACTTCTTCTCTTTTCATTCCATTAGAAAACACACAGGGTATCAAACCACACACCCACCCACCACAACGGCAAACCCGAACTATTTTTATGCTCTGGTGCTGCTGCTGCTGGTACCATGAACTATATTTACAATATGCACATATTATTTTTATATACAAAATGTGCATTACACACAAAGATATCATCATATCACCAAACCATCATCCATTACCTCATATTATACTAGTACCTCTCACAGTTACCCTTTTCTCTCTCTCTCTCTTTCCACTTTGTTTAATAAACTTTAAGCCAAAAGTTTCTCAAAAGAAAGTAGGCAACCTCTGCAGAAGTTCCTCCTCCCCCTCCTTCTCTCTTTCCACAGACATCAACCAACAAGGAATAAAAAAACATATACAACATACAACCATACATACTACAAAATCCAACTCAAAAGTCTATACCTTTTCCCCAAAAAGCTATCATTTTATCATGCCTCCTTACTTACTTTACCAAAAAGCCATTCATATTTGCACACGCATAATTCCTACTCAAGCCTATAGACTAAAAAACATGACTATTTCCACCGCACTATCATCATCATCACCCACCATAATACAATTACTACTTACTAAACTATATGTACTTCCCTATTAATACTAACATACCATGTAACATTATTTGTATTCATATTATTTATAGTACAAAAAATAAATTTGCACACTGTAATATTTTCCTCCTATAAAAACTGGTACTTCTTCTATTAATATAGCGCCACCTCCGCCACCACCACACAGAAAACCATGCATGTTGTGTCACTCGGCTTGCTACAAAGTCATTCTTTGTAGCAAATAAAGCATGCCATGAGACTACATGTCCGTCCGTGTAAACCCTGTATGGTTTTTTAAAGCATGCATCAAAATACGAGCAGCTGAACAAGAAAAAACCCATCCAAGTTGCTCGGCTGCTCTTTAAATTGCTCAACTCACACTGCTCACACACGACAAAACAAAAATCGGAAGTGTGAAAAAAAATGATCACTAATCGTCTCTCTTCTGATCCTCCTCTCGTGTGAAAAGCCTTTTTGTTCGGAGGAGATTTTTGTGAGGTGATTTGAGTGAGTGTCCGTCAAAAAAAATCTCCTCTTGTGAGAGAGAGGATGACGATGATTCATCCTGGTTGTTTTAGAGATTTTTTTGAAGAAAAAGATTAAGTTTAATGGACAGTAAATAATAAATGGTGATAATAATAAATGTATAGGCTGTTGGGATGAAGTTTGCAATGTGGGGTGTATAGAGAGAGGGAGAGAGAGAGAGTAACGGTTTTTTTATGTAGGGAGGTAGGTAGTGGAAAACGGTTATATTTTTTAATGAAGTTAGCTATTATTTTTATATAAATGAGTGATAATGAGTAAAAATAAGTGCAATATTGTTGGTAACAAGGCTACATACTATACAGATTTTAAAGAGGTAAGAAAGATTTGACAGATAAAAGAGTGGTGTGGGGTTTTGTGTCTGTTAGCACGGCACTGTCATTGTGTTTGCATGCTGGTTAACTGACCACTTGAATCAAATGTTTAAGTGGATTAAAGTTGTGTGATCAAGTTTTGGGCTGTTAAAGTAGATGTATGGGTGGAGAGAGAGAGAGATGTAGATTTTCTGCGAGTACGGATGGACGAAGCCATAATATTTTTGTTTGAAGATACTTGGACTTGATTTATTGTAACAAGTGGTTTTTGATTTATGTTGGCTTTTATTTGGATAAGTTATCTGTTTCGTGTGGAAATGAAATATTTTGTTTGATATTGGCTTGGGTGTTATAATGGGACGATGACTTTTTTTTATAAAGATGATTTAATTGATGATGATATAACATGGTTGTATATTTTTTTGTATTTGGGGTTTTCAGACGCAATGGTGCTATTAACGCTGGAACGTGAACAGCTAATGGAAACGAGGATATTATTATTAGGATTAACTGTGAGGACGACACTGAGACTGCAGCCGGTGACTACAGAGGCGATATTGTTGGCACCTTAAAGTATATATATATTTTAGTAATTATAAAAAACACAACGGTTTCCTGGCTTGTTTTTAATGCTTCATTAAAAACGTGAAATGTACCTTAAAGAAAAATTCAAAGTACTTGTTTAGATATCACTTTATATAAAGAGTAATCACGTCCGTATTTTTTAAATTAGTTAAAAACGCAATTTAAAGCTGTATGTTCAATTAGAAGCGGGTTTTAGGATTTTTTTATTGTCAGTATCGATGTTAGTTTGGTGTCTTCCACACAAATTATTACTAGTGTGCTAATTTTTTCGAAATTATTTTGGGAGATCACTTTTGCCTATATATACCTGTTACAAGAAATGGGATATGAATAGCTTTTATTATTTCTAGTCAACTTGCAAAAAATTAAATCTCTAGACAGCTAGTTAGCTTTCCCAATGACAATGATCATTACTAGATCGACATTGGGCCAATGAAGCATTCTCGGTCACTGCAGCCTCATCACTTAGGAAGAAGAAAACCGGAAAAGGATTCTCGACCTTATGAAGCAATCCGTGCAATAATATACAGCCTAACACTATGAGGTAGGATGGAGAAAGAGTTTTGTAATTTAATTACCGTTTCGCTAATTGCATTTGCAAAGTGTCAATTTATTCTCCTTTCATCTCTGGCAGAGAAATGCTTGTTCTCTGGAAAGCTGTTACTAATATAGATATGTATTGATTGTTCCGTTACAGTTTCATGTGGGCACTATGTACATTCCTTTTGGGGGTGATAGCTGGAGTCTGTTTGGTTGCAGCCGGGGCATGGTATGTACTCAGCTATTTTTTCCATGACCCTGACAAAACAACTCCGGACAGCAAAGAGCCTGAACTGCCTACATCTGCAACATTTCAGCTTCCACCGGTACATAAAAGAAAGTCATTATTTTTTTATGAATAGAAGTGCAAGGTGTTCATTAATGGAATGTTTTTAAATAGGTGCTTCTCACAAAAATTAGCGATGAGTCTTGCAAATCCAAAGAAAGTTGTTGGGCCTTCAATTTCGTGCTATACTTCCTGTTTCGGGAGTTGCGCAATTCTGAAGCGATCAGGAGGTGGATTTTGCGTAAACTCTCGCTAGAATTTGAGGAGCTACTGGCAACCTCAGTACTGGGGAAATTCTTTTCAAGCATTGCCGTAAGAATAGCTTTTAATGGAAATTGAGTACATTAAGAATTATATCGAAACAGAGAATTACCTTGTTAACTTTCTAAATCCTAGATTCAAAATATTGATGTCGGCCAGAACTTTCCAATTATTAACTGGATCAAAACATCCAAAGTCGAGCTACATCCCGTTTTCAGGAATATCTCCACTTTAGACATTTTAGTTGATCTAGACTATGCAGGAGGGTTTCAATTTTCGATTCAGGCGGAAACTCATCTGCGGCACTCAGCTTACCTCTCTGTGAGATGTATGTACATAAATTACATTGTCCCAGATATTGTTTTGAGGAATAATGCACTAGTTACGGTCGAAAAGTATCTTTTTATGATTGACTATTGTTATTCATTACACTTTCAGTTAATGGGGTGAAGGGTCAAGCTAGGCTCCAATTCACTACAGAACCCTACGCCCACTGGTCTTTTAGCTTCGTAGAAAATCCAGACATAGACATATCAGTAGTGTCGCAACTTTATGGAAAAAGTTTTAATCAAGTAACTACCGTCATTTCCAATCAGGTAAAACATTGATATCTGTTGAGAAATACAATTTGGCAAACCGGAAGTATTATGTAGTATATTTTTAACAACATTTATTTTTATGAGCACAGCTGAAACGGTCAGTGAGGAAAAAGCATACCCTGCCCATGTTTAAAATCCGGTACAAGCCGTTTTTTAGTCGTATCGAGCACCTGATTCCTGCACTGGTTCCCAATGCTGCACCCAGAGTAGAAGCCAAGGGATCTCTTAGCGTTACCTTAGTTGAATGTCGTGGTTTGATGAACAGTGTTTTACTGGGAAACGTCTTTGCCAGTCTTGGCGTTGGTAAGTACAAAACGAAATAAATTACTAAAGATTATTTCCCCAGTAGAAAAGAGTTTTAAACCAAATATTAATTTTGATCATTGTCAATGTTCTGTTAAGGTGATCTTGATTGGATTGCGGCATATACTGATGATTTCGGAAGTAATTTTATGATACGTGATATAATATATATAAAGACGGCAAAGAGAGAAGTTAATTTAGACTTTACCTTAGCAATGTAAGTTTACTTTAATGAATACAAACGATTAGACTATGGGATAGCTAATTAAGCAAGATAAATAATGTCATTGTTTCTCGTTACTAGGGCCAACGAAACCATTATTGTCGAGTCCTTGAATTCAAACGTGGCCACATCGTCGTTCCGTCTAATTAATTTCGAACCCGGTGATGAGATTCTTGCTGTAGATGGGAAGAAAGTCACCAGTATTAAACAATGTATTAAGAATTTCAAAAACAGCTCAGCTATGAAGGTAGTTTGGAGAGTGAAAAGGAGGTGTGCCTCATCCTTGACTCCGAGTAAGATGGATCCCTGGCCGGAAGAAACAGTGTCAGAGGCAACGCCAACCACGGCTAATGCACCATCTTTTGAAGTTTCCAGTAGAAACAGTAAAAGCTACAGTGAACTAACTGTTTTGAGTAACTCGGCAAATACCACCCCTTGCCACAGTCGAAGAAGTTCCATGGTCAAAGATAATATGTCTACAACACCCCCGAATGGAGATACAGTATCCCTAGGAGATTTAAATGAGAGGAGGACGAGTTTCCCACTTCGAAGTTTTTGCTCGGAAACCTCCTTCCCGACTATCCTAAAGTCCGCAGATTTACCCTGTTGCAAGGTACGTCTCAAAATACCCATTGTTTAATTTGGTTGTATAGCATGTTGATTGGAAATGAACCAAAGTGGTAACTTTTGTTTTACAATTGTAATTAAATAGGATCCCATCTTTATGGAGTCCTTCAATGTTGATATTGACGATTCCAACCGTTACATAAACATTTCCTTGTGGAGTGCAAAAGTGAATGGTGCTACCCCTGGCAGTCCAAATTCCAGCCCTACAAGTAGTCCAACGAAAAAATCAAAAGTGAGTAAAATACATTACTGCATATTTTGTTTAATCATTGACCATTACTATGTGAATAATGTGTATGATACATTTTGTGTTCAATACTTTCAGGGTTGTGATCTGGATCTCATTACATTCAATGGGAACAGAGTAGTAGGAACCTTATCCATTCCGCTGTCCGATGTCATTTCAGAATGTGGCACTACTGGAATGGGATATTTTGTCAAAGATTATTATTTATGCTCACCTGACGGAGGAGCCCTCGACGCGTAAGAAAATCGTATTTTATAAACAAGAAAGTGGCCACAAATACTTTGAATACTAACTAACATTTGTTTATAATTTCAGGAAACATAACCAGCTTTCAGATCATTCGGGTTTTGAACCTCACATGTGCTACGGTAAAGTTTCTCTGTCGTTCCTCTTCAAGGCCAAGGAGGATCTTTCCAAGAGAAAAGACTCTGCAGACTCTGTATGTTCAGGGTCCGCTATACCCCACATCGAAATTGGGGAGGAAGCAATCGCTATGCCAATGTCCGCTAACAATTTAAGCCCTACCGAGGATCCCCAATCGCATCAGTTCGTTCGTACACATTTCCGGAGTGCTACCGTTTGTGATTACTGTAATAAAAAGGTAAGAGAACACAAGTATTTTAAAAATGTGAAATCACAGCTGAAATGATTATTGCTAAAATGATGCACTAATTTTAAATAGATTTGGTTGAAAGAAGCGTTTGCATGTCGAGTTTGTAATATGAAATGCCACAAAAAATGTAACGAGCGTTGCATTGCAAACACGATATGTAAAGGAGAAGGTGCGTATCCACCGATTGGAACTCAGGCGCCACCTTCACCATATTCCACGCAATCAGGAGGAGCACCAGAAATAATAACAACTGAAAGTGACCCATTGCCAGATAATGGGAATTCAGCGGAAGTTAGCGCTGAGAGTACAGCTTCAGGATCGCCAGCACTGGTAAGTTTCTTAATGGTAATCACAATAACAATATGGAATAGAATTGTTATAAATATTACAATGTTGTAGCTTCCCTTTTATTACTTAAATGAATAATTCTGTTTCTAATTAGCAGCAACCTTCCACATCTTCTACTAATGGGAGTGGGAGTTCTAGTCGACGGAAAACACTCGGTGGGATCCTGAGTGCTGTTCAAAATAGGTCTGTGCAACTACGACGTGCGGGATCGGCCACGACACTGTTGCCACCTAGCCTTAATCCAAATTCTACATCCAAGAGTTTGCCCCCATCACCGCAAGCATCCCCTACCACCAGTCGCAAGGTGATAAATATACTGCTACTGATACAATTAATAAACTACAGACCAGATATTTAACTTGATATCACAGTCCTTCTTTAATTCATTTTTTCAGGCATCAGTAACAGGAGGAAACGCAGGAGGGAGCTGGCCCACAAATCCCTTCGAAATACTGAATGCCTCTGGACTGGGCTCATCAGATTCAGATCTACAAGCGGTAATTGATCACTTGATTCAACACCCAAATGAAGATCTGGAGTCTGTTGCAAAGGAAACTGGACGGGACATTTACTGTGACTTATCCCTTTCGGAAAGGAAGCAAAAGCTCAACAATGTGGTTAGTACTTACGCAGTTTGCATCATGATTTTATTACTCGGACTGACGACTTCCGTGTGTTGTCAGTTCTTCTTTTAGTAGTTTCCCTTCCCTCCTCTCTGGTTACTGGTACGAGATATATCCATCTTTTAATTTTCATACGAGTAATTGTTGATGCTATATGTTTATTCCATTTCGTACCCTTCATTAATTTCAGTTTTCATAAATAAATTAAGTAGATTTACTTGTTAGTTCTCTCTCATCTATTCCTTTTTTAACTATAAAAAGGTGCTAGGATTTTTTTAGTTTCCCTATTGTTAGATGGTGCTGGAATATGGTTTGTTCAAAGCATTTATGGAATGCATTCGCTTACTTATAAAACTGATAGTTAACTGATATAAATAATATTTAAGGTAGAGCTGACTATTCTTTTAGCATTTTATATATATCTCTCTCTCAACTAAATTAATGGCAGTGAAAGACAGTCTAAATTTTGGTTTTGGTAGTACGCTTTGCTGAGGCTTAAAAGCTACTTCACAAACCTCAGAGAAACAACAACCAAATCCAAAATTACTATTACCTATTAAGTCACAAAGTCTGATCTCGCGATGTATAATCATAGGGAAATCTAACATTTCTATAATTTTCAAGGATTTAGCAACGCATGACTGTGTGGATTTAGACTTAACGTAACATAACTACTCTGTGTTGTTCGAAACCTGACGCTTTTCGTGTAACAAAATATATACAAAAAAATTGTGAATGAAATAAAAAAACCGATATTTCCTCTCTTATTGTGTACTCTCTTTAAAAAAATTATCCTCCTTAAGTGTTAACTTAATTAAGGTATTTTATTCAATAAATTGTACAGCATGTTTTAAAATAACAAAATTCTTATAACCAGAAATGCTTATTTTACCTTTACTCGTGTTGTTTTCTTTTAATTTTACCTTTGCATTAAAAAATCTTTTCTGTAACCGTTTAAAACGCTCACTCTCTCTCAGATATCTAGCATGCATGTTACCTTTCGCCCATGTAGTGTTTAATATTGCACGGCTTTGTGAACTCCACGTAATTATTTAGACGTGAGTAGCATGAGATGGGAATATTTTGAAAGAAATATTTCTAAATATTTACATTAATTTTTTACAAGGTAAATAAATTAATAATTGTGTCACTACTGACTGTTTGTGTTTTCAAATTGGGGTTGTTTATAGTTGAACCGTCTGCAAGAAGAGATCAACATAACCACTAACGAACGGCTTGCTCTCTCAAAGGAAGAGTCGGTTTCCCCTCCAACCTCAAAGGCAAATATCGCTTTCCAAATCTCGAAATGTGAGGAAAAAGTCCATGCCTTGTCACTACTAATGCTCCATTACTGTTCTGGACTTCAGCATGTTCAAGATTTGGAAGAAAATGAGAAAGATGAGATCTTAATTAGTAGTTCTGACTGTACTGAGTACGCTGATCCAGACATTGCAGTAACGGTGAACGATAGTATTAGTATTAGTGATCACGACCCTGAGTAATCTTATAGGTATTGTGTAACTATGTATCAATTGTATTCAATTCACGTTTTAAAATGCACATTTTAATAAAAATCAATGTTCTAGATATGCTGGACCGAATGATCTCTTTAATGATGTAGTGTAGTAATTAGGTGCATATAGTGGGACAAGTATTGCGTGAAATCCTATTTGCAGTATTTATTTTAGGTGCATCATCAAGATGAAGGTGTAGTTACAATGCACCAATAAGTTTCCAATATTCCGCACATAGTTTATGATACCAAAGCAATTATGTAGTTTGCCTTTGGTACTATTATACAATAATTTGTCATGCAATTTTATGCATTTTTTAAAGGATGATGTAATTTTCCTGATCTCACACACTAGAACCCTAACTGCATTCGGGTAGATAAAAGTTCATGCAAGTTGCACGCAGCCACAACACAATTTCGCACACTTGGCGACAAAATGTATTTAGATTTTTGGGTTCCATGACCAAATATGAATAATGCAGCTATTTGTCCTACGTTCCAATAATATTATAGGTTGATATCGTGTCTTCCATAATGCAATTAGTATTCCAACCACTTCCATAATTTATTTAACTCACCACTCCAATTAATTTAAAAAAATAGTCTAGACAATCAATGCTTCGTTCATAAACAATAAAAATAATAGCATATTATTATAAGTTATAGGTACATAATACAAATCCTGGAATCTTACTACGGCTCCATATTGTCATATATCCATTTCAAAAAATGGGATATTTTTGTATACAACGCAGGTTGACCTGCATATCCGCAGCGAGAAGGTCCAAGAGAAACCACACCTAGTTGAAATATTCTTGCTGCCGTACCTAAACTTTTAGGTCGCAAAATCATCATCAAAGGGCCTCCGCTATCCTAAAACACGTTAAATTTAAAACGGTTCATGACATTGAAACATTACTTTGCACTAACTACATACTTTGGTAAACTGAAACTATAATTTACTTACGCCTTTGCAAGAATCCATGCCTTCGTCTCCACCAGCACAAAACTTCAAATACAACAAATAAATTGCGATTTAACATTTAAAAAATAATCATGTAAATACGACTAAATTATCCAATATATTCACTAACCCTTCCTTCGTCCAGTTGATCTCCAAAATTTTCTTTATGAGCATAAAACCTATTACATTGGTCCATGGAAACCAACTTTAGTTTTACAACTTGAAGAACAGGGGCACTGTCTGGGTTTTCGTAGGACAAGCGACCCCACCCAGACACAAATGCTTGATTCTCGGCACCTGCACGTGTCAACTTCTCTCCACGAGGAATACAAACTGCCCTTACATATGCTGCATATATATTAAAATATAACTTTCATTTTATAATCGTAATATTAGTCACTAAATTACGATTAGTAAATTAGTTTAACAGAAATAACATACGTCCCATAGCTGCATGTTTCTTCAGTCTTATCAATGCTATATCATTTTCTCTGCTTTTCTGCCTGTCATAGTCCTCATGCGGAATAATTTTGTCGATTTCCATATCCTGTACGGGTGGCGCACATAGCTTCCTCTCTGAAACTGTGGTTGCACAGTCAATTTTGCTTCTTTGATCATACTCTCCAAGTCGAATAGTTTTCCTGCAAACATAAAGACATTGTGCAATGAGGACAATTAGTAAATTTTCAAAAATAATTGCACAGCATTTCAAATGAAACTAACAGTTTGTAACCGTAAGGTAGATTTGCGACACAATGTGCTGCGGTCAACACGTATCTACTATTTATCAGAGAGCCACCGCATGCATATTGAGGGTCTTCATCTCCAGCTGCAAAAAATTGTAATAATTAATGTAAAGCATGAACGAAAGCATAAGATGATTTCATTAATTCAAACGGTTAGAACCTGCAAATCCTAATAACGCCATCCACGGATATGAACCCAGTCCTGCATCTTGACCACCAATAATACGATCTGCACCGTTTGGATCGGTCATTACTGAGCGTCCACATTCACTCACATTTGGCAGTAAGTGATAATTTCGATGCGCTGCCAGGTCCTGTGCTATTAAATCACTTGTTGTAGGCGCCGGACGGGGTGTTTTATATGTTGGCCTAAATGTAGTTGTTGTAGTGGTGGTAGTGGTGGTTGTTGGAATATCGTTGTCATTTGATGATTTCGGACAACAAACCCGAGGTTGTGATCCTGTGATATCACAAGTTGACTCTTGAAGGTACAAAATGTCCGTTGGGCTTATCGGATGCTTCTTAAGAAGTTGGAACAATTCCTTGCAATCTCGCATTGGAATACAATCTCCAGGCTTATGCTTGGGAGTTTTGCAGAATTCGCCTTTTGCCCCAGAAATAAATATTAAGTTGAGACATTTCATAAATGACATAATCAAATCTGTTATTTGGTTAAAATATTTTTAGCCAAATGTATTATATCTAATTTACCAAACGCTGTAGGAAATGGTTCAATTATCATTGTATAAATTAGTAAATAAATCCACTTCCATGAAAAATTAACAGTTTTCATGATGATAAAAAATCGTTGCACAGAAATAATATTTTGCACACCAGTAAGAAGCAATTTATTTCTCACAGCTATATGCTATCAAAATATACGATTATCAATTTATAATTTTAACAACAAGTAGAGGGAACCTTCATTTTGTGTATTGCTGCAATATAGAGAGAATTGGACGTGAATAAAGTTTAGGTAGTAACTTGCTTAATTTATCTAGACAAACGTCAATACTAAAACCATTTCGTTGTCTTGAACTTGGTTCATGGTAATTATCAGTATTACATGGAAATTTCATTTACTCATTCGTCATCTTCATCTGTCTCCATGCAAATGTTAGTTGGTCCAAATAATCACGTTCTTGCATATAATGGTAAATGAGCCGCTAATAGATATTCCTGTGGCTATTTGTTTAGATAACTTAAGTATAGACAGTAGTGATGCTTTGTCTCTGAATTTTGTGCGTGTCTGGAAGGAAATTTAGCATAATTGATAAAGATGACAGTGGTCGTACAAAGATGAAGAAGTTAGAGATAGGAAAGTACCTTAGGTACAATCTCTATTCAGATATTCCTATTGTGGGAACAATGTGACATGTCTAGCATCTTAGTTTGATAATTTTGATGGTATTATTTGGATGCAGAAGTAAGATAGTGACTCACTGCATTATGGTGCTTACAATAAGTTAAGTGACCCGAGGAAGCCAATATGACAAAAATATTAGCATACAGTGAACAGTTTGAAGGAACGGTTTAAAAAGGCATCATCATTTACTCGCATCAATTTGTTTACGCATCCGGGCTTATAAACGTTTTGTATATATTAGTATTATGAATGACTAGTTAACTGTATTTAAGTAATACAGAACTTAATAGATTTTAAAGAGATCATTTGGGTTGCAACAAAGACATTATATTATGCAGTGTAGTTGCAGTTTTCATTCCTGTTTGGTGAATACCGTTTATTATGTATCGTAGCATATGCATGCATGATTCATGGCATTACTCATGTACATCATTAAAAAGTATTGTGAAAACTCGGGAAACTATGAATGTCTTTATTTTTGTATTTATAATATAATCCAAGGGTTGGAATCAATTTTTGTAGAATTATAAATTGTAAACCAATTTGCTGATGTATGTACAACAACATTTTTGTATAACTAATTATTTTATTCATTTTCTCTTATATAAAATATTGTACCGTATGAGATTCTTTAAAATAAAGTAACATGTAATACTAAATCGAAAAATAGCAGAATTTACATTCGTCATCATTGTCACTCGCATCGTTGCATCACATCCATTCAACATCCAATAGTTCATACTACATTAATTAATCATTTTCATTATTATGAATATTCATCAAAAGACTTACCCTGTTCTCCAAAGCAATAGTTCATAAGTAATTCCCTTTTAAATCCTATTATAAATCCCTATGCTCAATATCAAACACATTAATTTTGATAGATGCCTTTTAAACACTAAATTGTTATTTTCTAATAGCCTGAATCTGCCTAATTCTCTTTAAAAAATGTGCTCCCATCTTTTTTCCTAGAACTCTTTTTAGCCACTTCGTTTGACTTCTGTTGAACTTTTCTCATTCAAAAGAATCCTGATATTTATCTCCATTCACGTGTTCATTGTACAACTCTGGATCGTTTTATGCTCACACTTTTTAATTAGTACGCTCAACGGCTCATTGGGTAAACATGTTATTGCACAATATATTAAATTGCAAAAAAATGCTTGGAAATTGGAATAATATAGAATTGCGCAGAGAAAGTATATAAATGCCAATTTCAGTTCAAATTGCGCATTAGAGCGTGCAAAAACGAGAAAAGTGGTAAACTATACTAAGCATACAATTTTTTTGTGCTTTTCCATTCCTCATCCTGTCTAAAATCCGTTCTACGAAATTTGTTTCATATAAGCTTTCATTTCGCGAAAAACTCTCTTACTCCATCCATGATACAACCGTTTCATTACAGCCGTTTTAAGTTGCACTCTGAACTCACATGACCACGACGACAACGCGAAGGTGCCTACATGGCACTATAAAACATATAGACAAAAACCATCACAAACAAAGAACGCAACGACACCAAAACAAAACCGTACATGATACATATCATCATTTTTTTATTGCCACCAAATCCAGCACCTTCGCCTTTCTACAAAAACATAGTATTCCAAATTACATCACGTTGCAAAAAACCCCAATAAACATGATACGTTTACACTACAAATTAAATAGAACATGTGCTCCTTTTGTGCAACTCAAAACGCAATAGCCAACATCGTCGCATCAACAAACATTATTGAACAAAGTGTAAAGGAGTACGTTTGAAATCGTCATTGAAAACATTGACTGCGCAAAATCATCTGAACCTCTGCAAACCTCTCTCTCAAGAAAGAGATTTTCATAGTCCATATAACTTTCCCATAAACACACTCAATATATTACTTTGAGAAGATGACAAAGATCAACAGCATTTTACTCCTCCTTCTTGAATAGGTATATTCCTCTTATCCAACTTACAAGGAGAGTGAAAGAAAGAAGAGCAGAAGTCACTGCTGCTGAGCTGATGAAGAATTGAACATGGATATTTTAAATGATCTTCGTCATCATCATAATTTACGTATATGATTCCTACACGCTTTTTCGCTCTAAACACACACACATTGTATGTTATATGTACCTTAAATGTCATCATCATCAACAACAACATGTATGCCAAATGCTGAATTGAAATCTTTGTAAATGTTTTACCATGTAGGATTTTTCTTGGTTTCCTTTCATGTATGTTTGAAATGTTGATATAGCGTGATCGAAAAATATTGCAGGAGGAGCACCCTCCTCCTGGTATCATCGTGAGGATGAATCCAACTTTTTAAAGAGTATATAATGATGACATTGCATTCCCATACTGTTCCATGCCACATGGTATTATATATCCCACTGATTTTTTTTTCTCGCTTTGGCTTGTGCCTTTTCCTTCCGATGATCCGACCGTTTTGTTGTCAAGACGAGACAACAAACAGCGCAGTGCACGACCAAAGTCAACCTTTAAAACCGGTGAGATTTTCAGAACACTGGCTCAATTTGTGCTTCAACTCGAACCTGGAATCAACTTTGAAGTGAGCAGTTCTGTTCATGGGAAATATTGTATATCTGGTTTATTTTTTTCAATAGCGAGGTTTATATCAGAGAAAGAAAAGTGCGTCATCGTTATCATCAACGCCTTTGTGGCCAAAATAAATATTCATATTTAAAAAAAAATACATCGAAAGATTTTTTTTTGTATCACTGTGTTGGATCTTTAAAATACAGTAAGTGCTTTGAATTTTGTATTCGAAATAAAAATTTATTCTACTTTTATTTTTCAGCAGACACATTAATAAGCCAAGCAGGTAGGGACATAAAAATGTCATATAAAATATAGTGCATTGTTACAAGTCAATTAAGTTGGGGGCAATTAATCCAATTTTGATTTATCAGGTTACCTAAACACATAATAAACTCATTCATTTTCAAGCACCCCTACCGTGTACACACTGCAGTGTCCTCCGGAAACGCGTTCCTCTCAAAGTGTATATAGTTCTCTCTACTATTTAATTAAATCAACAAAACTACCAAAAACCATCTCTTTCTTTTTTTTACAATTCCCAAATAAAGTCCTGAAAAATCAAAAATAAATAAATAAACCATATTAAATTAAAGGAAATTAGGTGAATGGCAGTATCTATGAGTAATCCCTTGTGTTATGCAAAGAATGAAAAAAAAACAATTAAATGCAATAAAAATGATTGGTCTTTACAAGCAGATTATTATTGGCTTGAGCAGTGCAATCCCAATTGAAATATTTGCCATTTTTGCAGTGTTGTGCCATTTTTATAAGTAAAACGCTAAGCCAAGCCAAAGAAAAGGAGTCGTCGTCATTCAATCATTTTTTATGATTATTATTATTATTACTTCATCCGACACGCATACATAAAAAACATTATTCAATATATATTCAACACAAAACATCACCACCTGCATTTTTCATCCATTCATTCAATTGCTTCCTTGTCCTCTCTCTCTCTCTCTCTCTACGGAACTAAGGCATAAGGCACACATAAAAAGAACAATGTATTTTGTGGTCACTCAAGTTTTGCTAATTTGTACCAAAAGACTTTATCATGAACAAAAAATAGTGTTTGCTCACAAACAAAAATTATGGTAGCTCATGAGCACTCTCTCAGAGAGCAACTCTGTAATAACATGGGATGGCAAAAATGTCTGTAAATGAATCACATCCACTCGAGCTGCTAAACGTTCAAACAGCATTCATGTGACTTGTTGCATTCTTCTGTGATTCATTTTTGTGTAAGAGATAAAAAGAGATTATTATATACGCACATTACATCCAACCTGGCAAATAGTAACTAAAACAAAAGCGAAGCCAAAGAGTAAACATAGAATCGCAGACAAAATTGAGAACTACTAGGAAATAAACGCAACAACGTGTCTGTAGTGAGTACAAACTGCAGCATAAAATATTAAATTATACTGTTGTAGCTACTTTATTGAGATGAACTATGCTTGTTACACAATTATTATATAGGAGCAGTTGTATGCAAAAAGCAATCAATAAGAATGGGTACGGTTGTGAATATACCTGCGTAGAAGTTAGTTTACTTCCAATAATAAATATTCTCATCAGTCAACAGGAGTAACGACGCAGCTAGTAGTAAATGATAGATAATCCATTTGTAAATAGTTCAGTTCGCTCACTCTCCTCGCACAAGAATTTTATTGCATGTCATGTAACAAAACAAAGAGTGTTATATATACCTATCTCAAGTACTATACAGGCTGCTTGGTTGGTGGTAGATAGGCAGACGCTCTGCATGAAAATGAATGCAATAGTCACATTATCTTTAACGCACACACATGTGTACTTATAGAAAAGTAGTTATAATGATATGGCATTCTTTTTATAAGAAAGATTTGATTAAGCCTGTAGACAAGAAGAGGCCGTTATATGATTATTATTTACAAGAAGCAGTTATCATTTCGTTTTCATTCCTTATCAAACAATGTACCTACACCAGATACTAAAAGCGGACACACGCATTCAGTCAAAAGGATTGTGTATTTTTTTTTATCTTGGGCAAAAATCTGCTGAAAAGATTTTTTTTTTTACTTTTTATACTTAAAAAATTGCATGCTATGTCAAGGGGAAAAGGCTCTATCAGGTCGGTATATATGGGTTGATAGAGGAATTATTATCATCATCATCCCCCAAAAAACAGGCTTAGTAGACAAGTTATTGCGTACTCACATACACGGATACTCCTTTTTAAATATCATTTAGTTGGTCATTTAAATAGAAAAATAGTACATACTAAACATGAATTACTTAAACTTGATAGGCATGCATTAAAAATGTGTTATGTACCTATGTGTATAATATACATACATATATACCTATATAGGAACAGTCAGGCCACACATACTTTTTTTAACTAGCATGAAAAAAAACTATTTAAGAAGCGTATAATATGTAGTATTTAATAGTGCACAGAAAAAAAGAGTTTAACTGACCATCCAATTTTATTTTAACAAATAGGACGCATGACTGAGTTCTTAGCTGCAAATATCACCTTTTGTTTATACTTGGCTTTTTTGTGTAATTAAATAAGGCCAACCAACAACAACAAAGGAAAAAAACGCCTCTGTTTCATTATTACAGTTTTTGTACTGTATCAAATAAAAAAGTTGTCTTAAATAGATACATACTTACCTGTGTATTTATAACAAGTTATATAACTATGAATATACCTGTCCATAATATTTACGTAATATATATTATGTTTATATTGCGCTGTTAAATATTTTGCTATGCTATGCCATCATCCCTTTTTATATGATATAATGTGCTGTATAAACACTCGACTCTATATTTTTTTGTTTCGCGTAGACTAACAAAAAACGACTCCGAATAAATATTATCACCAACAACGCTTACGTACGTATAAACGCACATTATGTTTATGAAATTGCATGCAAGATTCGTAAAAATAAATAGGAAACACATGATAAGAGCATGTGGTTTGAATGAATGATAGCATAAAAAACATGTTGCTGGGTTGTCTATGAGAGAATCATGAATCTTGGCCATCGAGACCCAACTGTCAGCAAAATTTTAGCAGATTACAACAATAGCTCCTCATTCAATGTTACGATGTCTTTGGAGATTGTTGTGCAGCATTTTTTGTTGTGGTTGTTATACGTGAGCTAAACCAGATTCTATAATCATAGGCTTCGTGAATTTGTCGTAGGTGGAAAAAATTAGTGCTGACTTAATCATAGAAATAAATACTGTTTTAAAATCAATTAAAAAATTTTAATTGAAAATTTGTTGATTTGGTGTTAATTTTTTTATAGATTCGTCAACGGGTGCGAACAACTCGATATATTAAAAAAATATATTTGTGAAAAGAATAATATTTTTGAAAAAAGGAAATAACTCATTTTGTGGATAATCTTTTTCTACAAATCAGTACGAAACCACGACGCAGTTTATTTTATTCCAATTTTGAAATAAATCATTGATCAAGTGTGTCGTTGGTGTTGTTTGAGTGCGAAAATTCAACAATAAAAGTATAAAAATATTATTTTATAAAGCATCACCGTCAGTCGTCATCATCAACAACATCCACGCTCCTATTTTTTGTCGGGGTTTTTATTAGCATATATCGCTGCCATATTACACAAGGAATCCCACGCGTGTCACAAGAAAACATTAAAAATGAGACCAAAGCTTTCCGATTTGACAAATAGTCAGGCCGAGGATCAGACCAATGCTGCGGAGTACCATCAAGCCATGATGTGCACTCGGTTGGCTGGAATTGCCATTATTCGCGTTGTTGGACGCTGCAAGGACGCTCAGGAGAATGAAAACTTGGGTAAGCTATAAATACAAGTAAATAAAAAAAATTCATGCCATGCAAAAATAGTTGATGCTATTTAATATTTGTGTTTGCAAAATAGAAACTAATATTGCGTTGGTCATAGTAGCCATAATATTATGTATGCTAGAATGATGATTATTTTAGGTGGTGTGCGTTACTATTAAGTAATCACAACACTGTTGAGATGAAGATCATGGTTTGCTTATGGCGTCAAGCACGGTCGTCGTGCGCGCTGACAAAAAAAACCAACAAGGTCATATTTGCCATACATTATGGCGCACATGTGGTGTGTCGCTTTGCAAGGCTTTGTTTTCATCATGAAAATTTGATTTACTTGTATAATTTTTTGAAAATCAGTAGATTTAAAAGAAACATGGAATACATATATTATCACATAAGTTTGTCCGAATATCTGAAAAGGCTAAAGAGTGGAAATCATCCAGAGAAGTGTTTTTACACCTTTTCATATGAATTCATACACTTGCATTGAATTACATTGAGAATTTTTTATACAGACAAAAGTAGCGATATAAAGATAGCTCATCTTATTTTAAGGCTTTAATAGAGGATACATTGAAACACGAGCTTTGCACGTTGTTGTTGCTTCTCTGGTGTCGTATTTTACTCCACCTCCGTAAGTTTTTTACCCTAACAAACTGAGAACGGGATACAGGGAATAGAACAGGCTCAGATAAGCTTTGGATTTGTACATAAAATGCCACGGCAGCATAATATGAATCCCAATAGAACATGAAATGAATAGTCTATTAACTTTGTGTGTAGGCATTTCGAACTTCGTGTGTGTATCGGCTATATTGAAAGGATTACGAGTGCTCGTATTGCTTTTTTTCTTTTGTCTGACTGACTAGAGTCTGTACAGAAAAAACCGTTGTCCTGCATGTCGTTTGAAATGAGAAAAACATACTTTGTATTTTAGTGTATATTTTGTGTAAAGTGAATATTAGTTCATATAATATGGTCATTGTTGTACATTTGATCTGACAAACTTTTCTAGGAAATAAAAATAATTAGTGAAAATTAGTGTGATTTATATTAAATTATTTACCATACTGCCATGGCTAATGAAGTTACCCGTGTTGTTCACCGATGCGAGGACGCACAAGAGACTGAGCGGCTAGGTAATTTAATTGGGATATATAATTTCACTAATATATTATTAGAGTATAGATAGATGATTGAACAAGGGTTTTAATAATCTAAAGCGAGAGTAATATCCTTTCAAGTTTAAAAAGGCGACAATGCAGTTTGTTTCAACCTGCACGTTACCCGACAGACAAGCGAATAATATGAAATTCCGGGAATGGATGATGGGCGGTTTATGAAGAAAAAACGGAGATGCATCATCTAGTAGGATTATCATTTTGTATGGCTATAACATATATTATTATTGGTTTATGTAATACTTATCCAGGCATAACAAGTCAGATCTTATCATGCTCACTCTCAGATAGAGCCAAATAGTATGGAGCTCTATTTTTATTATAAGGAAATGTGCTCACCGATTTGAAAAGGAAAATCTGTTATTTCAAAGGAAGTCATGTGGCTTCCGAAGAATCTGTTACTGTTACGTAAATGAATTTTTTTCTACTACTACTGCGACTTTGTCTTCAGTTCAAAAATACTCTCGATGAGTTCGAAAAGTACGGAGTAAAGTAGTATAGGAAGTCATGAGTTGCCAAGTTTTTTTTATAAGAGATGTAGTAATATTATTATTACGAGTACGCAGTAACACACAGCAACATTGTCAATATATTAGCGTTTGGTCATGCCATGCCATAATGTCTACGTAAGTATGTAGGCATAGACAAACATTGTCTATTTACTGGAGAGCTTTTATGCATATACGAGAATATTTACGATGACTTTATATTATACAGTTGAGAACGATAAGATTATTTTTTTTGTATACGTCGATAAATATGTAAAATAGCAGGCGAAACTACCTCTTAATGCTTTTTACTAGTTAAATTTAAAATTTTGCGTTTATAGAGCTTGAAGCTGCAAAAAAGTAAACTTTTTGAAGAGGCAATGTAGTTTATGAGTAATAAATGCAATGACCAAATTTTCGTTTCAAGTTGCTGATCTTGATGTAACTCTAACGGAAAAAACAAATCGGTTGTCTGTTGATTTTCGTTTTGACAGCGTCACTCAATTTGACAGAATTTGAAACGCAATTCGAGTTGACAAATAGCGAGGTACAAAAGTCGGTTTTTTTCCATCATGACGCCGTAGCGTTGATAATAAAAATGATGTTTATGAATTCGTTTTGTACTTAGCCAGTAGCATTTTTAAATATTTATTGAAATAATAGTCAGTGAAAATCCACGTGATTCAATATCGTTCAATAAAGTAGATTATGAATAATAATTAACAAATAATAAAATAAACAAATAAACAATATCAATATTTATTTTGAGCTTTAGCTTATCATGTTTCCTGGTTTTGGCTTATAATCTCACACAACAAATAAACAATTAAATATTATTATGCTCTGAATTTAAATAAATAGTTTGCATTTTTAACGAAGATTACATCATATAGCTAATAGTTGTAAGTAGTCTATGTAAACAGGTGCAGAGGACGCAGACCTGAAACTAAAACCATTTTCGCACCTCAAAATACACATACATCGTTTAGTATATTATTCTGTGGTGCCATGCCGTCTAAGAAATAGTTATTGGTGTGGTTAAATCATTGAGAAGGACCAAGAAGAATATTTATGAACAAAATATTATACATTGAAAGAGCGTCATGTTGGCCGTTAGTAATTTCAACAATGATAGGTATGCCTGTCTACAAATTTACAAATGCCACACACAAAACACATTGTTGGCAAAGGCAAGGCTGAAGTAATTAATTTAGCTACTGGGCATAGTTATGTATTATATTGGTACACAGGTAGTACAACGGACACATCCTATCATTGTAAGAAATAACTGTCCATTCTTTGGAACGATTTAAGGTGGATGGTTAATTGAGCGGCTATTATGTCGTTATTAGTGCATGACAGCTAAGACTAATTAGCTCGATCATTATCACTCAAAAAGCGAGGCCTTTCTATAGGAATTCTCTCTGCATTTGAATGGCTGATTAAATGCCTAAAATTATTCTCAATTCTGAGTGCAGTACCTATGCATAACATTGTATTCTTAATCAATGATTTAGGACAAAATTGTATAAAACGGAGATTTTGGGCTGTCATGCTATCACTTGCTGATCTCTGCTCTCAAATATCTAATTTTTATTATTATTATAATTATTATTGAAAAGATTTTGGTCTATTGGGGATAATGAGTAAGAAGGGGATGAATTATTGGCACTACATTTTATTTGACCGCTGCTGAGCTGTCAAAAGAATATGATGAATATCTCCGTTTATATTGGCGCGATAATTACTACAAGTGCATGGTCTATTAATAATGTTCTTTGTCATTAACTGCAAACCAACCTATTCTTGCATACATGAGGTTGTCGTTGCGATAGGTCATTCTGAGAAAATGGACTGTTGTATGACCTTATTAAAATAATGTGGTATCTAATTAATCACACATCTCTCTTGATTAATTTACACACAAATGTTTTTCGTTTACACACAGATTTATCCGAGTGTCAGTTGATGCAAGTGCCTGACGCTGTCTTTCACCTGATGAGACACACCAACTTGAAGACTTGTGATTTATCATTCAACGTCATCACGAAAATCCCTCCAAAACTGGCTGCCAAGTTCTCCTGCATCACAGGTAAAATCCATGTAAACTGAAAAATACTTTTTGATTTTCCATGAAAAAAAACGCTTTCCTTCATACTATTCAATTTACAAGTAAAAATGTGTAAATCCCGAGAAAAGGGGAAAAAATCGGGAAAAACACGAAATCATGTGTGCTTCATACCATTTGCATGACACAGTTGGCTGCAACAAAGATCACATTTTTTTCATCTCTAAATCACAAAGAAAGAGAAAACGTAATAATAGCCTATTTTGGGTTTACCAATGAGCCATCACAATGCAAGATAATAGCCCATCATCCCATGTTCCCTGACTTTGTTCAGCCGACTTGCCGGAGTGAAATAGACGGTTTGGAACCTATATAGCGTCTTATGATAATGTAGATTAGTTCAAAAGCAGAAAAGACTCAAAAGGCGCTTGACTTTTCACTTGATTTTTTTACAACAAGATTCTTTCATCTTTGTCTCTACCTCTTTAAAAACGCAATTAAGGCATATGAACATGAAACTTGGAGGCTAACATTGTATTCCTTTGCATCCTCTTAAACGACTCTGTGTTGTTGATGTGAATATTATGACTATAAGCTGAAGAAAATGCGCCACATAATGTTCTAAAGAAAACGTGTGTGTAATTTGAAGAGGCAGAGTATTTTTAAGGATCAAAGTGCATAATATTATAATACGTAGTGGAAGTAGTAATTTCGAAGAAAAGAAAATAACTTTTTGAACTGTGCATCTGTTTTACGTACTATAGCACATACACACGGAGGGAATGATGATGATGACGATGCTCAGGGCAACTATAAATAACTTTCGGGTTTTCCCGATATTTTTAGTCTTTAATGCGCCCCTTTACACACTCCCAAGAAATTATACTCTATTCTGCGAACAGGATAGAGATATAATGTTATTTTCAGAGAATACCGTTTTTTTATGATTGATGTGAGGACAGTCGGTTCAGCTTTCACCTCTTCAGATGGAAAGTATAAAAAAAATGATGTTATATGGGATACTTTGTATATCATCTTTAAAACATGTTTTTATATATATGTGAGCAGTCAATGTACTTTATGAGCTACTTTTTCTATCATCATATTTAAAAAAATAATGCGTAGTTTGTGAGAAACAACAGGGTTATGTTTACGGTTGATGGCTTCAGTATAAAAATGTTGGTTGTCAAAATAATCAACACGACAGGTCAAAAACTTTTGGGTTTTTGGGAAGTGTGGGAGAAAAGAGAAAATCACATATTTTCTCAAGTTTTCAAGGAACTTCTTTGTCTCACTTTTTTGTCTGTTGTGCATTCAACTTTGGCGCATGGTTTGGATATAAGATACTTTAAATGACTCATTAGAACAGGTTTGTCTTATCTTTAGAGATGCAAGTTTGGCACTTAAACCGAAGAGGAGAGATCGATTAATTATTTTGAAACTGTTATTATGTCCTCGAAGTCAGCTGGTTCCACTAGTTGTGCATTTGTTGGAAACTATATGAGGTCCCTTTCTTTGTTGTTGGAAACGATTGGCACTATTCCAGGGTCGTTCTGTTCCAATCTCCTTACCACAAGAAAATGTTTACATGACATTATTTATGTTCTTGCGCACTAGCGGATTATAAACACACATTTATAACTTATTTGTATATAGATACAGTTTCAAAATTATATAGAGATAATCTGGAATTGGTTTGAAACAGCTATTAAACATGTGTGAAAATAAAAAAAAAGTCGTAGCGTGACGACGAAGAAAGCATGGATTAAATGAGTGAACCGTGAATGAACCATGTTTTTCATCACGTGAAATCGGATGGGAGAAAAGTAATCTCGTAAAAACCCAAGTATAAATAAATAAACATGCCGATATCTTTTACGAGGTCACTAGACTAGAGGAAGCGATGCCCGATAGTTTTATATAAAAAAAATATATATATAACACGATAATTTAATACGCAGTAAAGGTCGCTCTGACTGGAGTTAAACTTCTGACTATGTATTTTTCCTTTGTTGCCAATTGGTATATATGCATGATTTGGTATGGCCTTTGCCATCTGTAAAAAATGCTTACGCAATTTTTCAAACTCGTTGCCAGATAATATTAATTTAAAATTGCTCAAATAAATTATCATCACATGTATTGATAAATTTTCAAAATGAAAGGGGTAATTTCAATTTACTTGTTTTTTTTAACTAGAACTCAATGTGTCCAATAATCGGATGAGCAAGTTGCCTGAGGAGATTGGCGAATTGCAACAACTCACCATCCTCAACATTTCTCATAATGCCTTTGTCTCGTTGCCAAGGGTTACGTACACGTTGCCCAAGTTGGAGCAAATCAACGCTGAAAAGAACTACATTTCTGGTAAGTACAGTAAACCAAACAAATGTCGTTTGTTCACCTCACTATCTAATATATAAAATTATCGAAGATATTTTGGTGTCAGTATAGCGTGTACAGAAAATTATGCAAATTTACATCTGACATTACAAAGAAGCGATTAACTAATTGAAATTACATATATATGTGTATTTTTGCAGACGTTGATGCCAAAATGTTGGCCGAGCGCAGTTGCCTCAAGGTTGCCAATTTCCGTCAGAATCCATTGAACAAGGAGACGCACGATGAACTGTCAAAAGTAACATGCATCACCGTCCTGGTGAGTCCCCAGGAGGACGATGAAGATTGGAACAAGCCAAATGACTTTTAAAAACGGAACTCCGTTTTTTTCTCGCGTTTCTTTAACGGAAACCAAAGCACTTGACGTGTTTGTACAGTATAATATTTGTAGCTGGTAGAAAAAAATGAACGGATTCTCGCAGAAAAAAAATATTTGTATACAACAATTACTACTTAAATTACGATAGTTTCTACGTTTAATTGTAATGTAAAACTTATTATTATTATTATTATTACCATACTGACTGTTAGAATTCAGTCAGATAAAAAAAGGAATGTTTGTAGTGATTCCGTAATGACAATTATATTTTTTGAAGTACAACGTACCTCTCAAACAATTACTCATTGTCAGTCAAAAGGAAGATCTTCACGTTTCCCTTTCTCGTCGTTTCTTTTTTTTGGACTTCTGGTCATTTTTATACTTATCGAACAGCCAGCGCAGAGGATAACTTGGATAATATATATCGGTACATAATGTAAATTTTAGTCCTTATTATTGCTAGATATATACAACAACAACAATACCTACAACAATATTACTATAACTATCATTATTATTATTACTACTACTATCATTATTAGATTCGCTCCTTGTGTTTTCATGGCAAGTACCAAAATAAGTACATGTACTAGCAATAGCAATTTTAACACCAGCAACGCAGAAGCAAACATTAAACTTTAGGTTTTCTTGTAAGCATGACTCCTCTGCTAAAAATATATAAAAGTACATTGCCTTAAAAAATTTTAAAATTTTGTAGTCTTGTCTTTTTACCAAGACTGGAAATCTACTCTCTGGAAAGGAGCTTAAAGTATATAAGCTTGAGAAATGAGTGGAAGGAGAAAACTACACTAATTGATTGACTTACAACCTTTATAAATACGTATATTACGTGAACATGTTAGCAATGGATTATACGTCAAATGTTATGAAACTTTTGATGTATGGTTCATTGTCTCTAGTGCAATGCTTCTAGTCACACTCATGGGTTTATAATGTACATAAATGCAATATCATTGCTTAATAGAGAATAAAGATATACACCTTAAATATTAAAGAAAAAACAAAATTGTTAGTTTACTAACTTTGATGGTTGTTGGTAGCACAGCTATTATTGTTCTCACAATGCTTTTAAAAATCTTATGCCCTAAACCAAGTTAACAATGGTTGAAATTCCAAAATTAAATTCGATTTTATTGCAAAATTATTTGGATTAGGATAATACATGTAGTTCATTAGACAATTTCATGTGCTGCGTCCAATCATCATAATTATGAATTTGTATTGAAGCCTGCATTACAAGCTTTTCCATACCTAAGTATTTCACTTAAGTATTAAGCTGATGTTTTAGTTGTCATTAAAATATCCTAATGTAACATTTGATAAAGTCATTTATTTGTTGATTTACGCTTTTAAAAATAATCCATGATATTGTTCTTATGAGAAAAGCGATTAATGAGTAATATGTAGTAAGTGAAACGGACATACATATATTTCCAAATAACTTGATATTACACCAAAAGTGAAAAAAAAATTGTTGAAAGAATAGATGCACCATGTATTACACATGACATATAAAAGTTAATTATAGAATTTAAGATACCGTAAGCTTTTTATAATTATAAAATGCCACTGATATATAAACACATTATTACGGAAATAAAAATTTAAAAATAAAATCCTGTTACGTTCTGGTCTTTAATTTTTATTGCCTAACTCATCAGAAGCAAAGTGGTAGCGGCGTTTAAAGAAAGGTCTAAGCTTTTCACTGGTGTCAACTTGCCGATATAATTGGCAGATCCAAATCTAGCTCTAAGCGCAGGCCATGAACAAATAAACCGTTTTAGATATTTGTCCCGCTGAATGGTAAAGTCAGCTTTAACATACTTTAGAAGAGTGATTGACGCATTGTGTACTTCCGCAATAATACCAAAATTGCACATGATGACTACCGGTGAGTCGACGACTGCCAGGAAGAAAAATAACTTTTGGGCAAGGTTCAATTGGGATTTGATGAGTGCAAATAAGGAAATTGGCAGGACGATTGTCATAGTTGCAAGCTGGACAACGACAGGTTTACAATGGAAATTATTAAAAATTATTTCCAGTAATTGTATTTCCCGAAACAGTTGGATGTTCCGGTTAGGACGATTCCTTGGACATGCTAAAAGTCTAAACAATAGATAAGTGGGTATTTCCTGGAAATTGCCGTGATTCATTAACGTTTTCATAAAAGTCGACATAATAAATAAAGTCGACAGGTTACCTTTTCAAAAGAATTATCATAGATCGGAGAGAATGACATTGCAAAACTGCAAGCCCAGAAGCATCCACAATAAATCCACTGAAAAGAAATCTAGTCATTCCAAAGTTAAATATTACCAGCGATAATTTCATTAAGAAATTGTATACACCTTGTGAAAACAATATGAAGCTATGATGACCACACTGGGGAATCATTAAATAGCCCAAGTTGCATGGCATGCAAGGTTGTATGAAAATCATCCCACCGTATGCCAATGGCAAAGTCGGAGACGAAACAGTTGCGAGAAAGAGTATTATTTTCACTAGGTAAGTTGTCCAATCTCGATTCAATCCATTCGTCTCGTAGTGCCCTGTAATTTTCAACGGTAAAAACGGAATGGTGAGTAATGATTTACACGGATACGATAATATGTATTTACATTAAAAGCAGAATTTTTCTATTTGTCAAATTACTACTGTGACGCTCCTCGAAGCTCAAAAGAGCATTGAAATGTGAAGCAATTTCTGTTCGCCAACGAAACAATGACAACTGGGTAAAGAATGAAGCGTCAAACGCAGCAACAAAAAGAACGCTTTGGAACAGTAATGGACGTGGAACTGCACTGCTGAAAAATAATTGTGCTGTTACTATAATTACAAATGGCCACCCGAAGTAACAAAACACCTGAAAATATTTCAAAGATCTATCTGACTGTAATAAGAGCTTCCTTTGGGTCACATCCCAATGAAATAATGATCCCTGTCTAAAGTTTGTAGTTGTTATCAAGTACCGTAACCACTTGAGAAGGTTATCTCGGATCAGCATATTTCCTGCTTTAGTTCCGATTTTTAATTTTTGTAAACTTGTTAAAACGATCAGATATCGAATTAGGAATACATTTTCATGCAAGTTATCGCTTGGAATATTTTCTAGATTAGATTTCAGTATTTGTAAACAAGGTGCATGTCACGATTCGTGCACATGATAATTGCTGTAGAATTGTCTTCGTAGAAATACATATGCAATGAAGTAATTTTGAGTAATTTCATTCAGTTAGTCAATAATAACTAACGGCATGAATTCGGAAAATGAACTAGAAGTATTAAATTGGCTAATTTAGATTGGATAACTAAAACCAATATGAAAAGTTAGATTCGTACATACGTGATGTGATTAATGGATACTATGAATAAATAAAGTAAAAACCAATGGTTTCTGACTGTTACTCCTAGTTTTAGAGATGGATTTAATAAGTAGATAATGTTTATTTTCTCCAGTTACATGTACATATATCATTCATTCTTAGAATTAACACGCATATTATATGAGACAGGTTTGACATTGCTATTCATACAGCAATTGTAAATAAGCCTATTTATCCCAAACAATTTTTTACACGGTTGTAAATGTTAATATGTATCACGTGCCTAGGTATAATATATACTTCATCATAATAGCTAGTTTCGTGTTCAATTATATGTATTTTAGAAATAATAGAAGACACTTACCGTAACAAACTCACTTCTATGCATATTTTAGCACAATAATACCTTATGTTTATAGGTTTCAGTTTCAAAACGTCCATTTTATAAAATTAACGACACAAGCGATTTCATTCTGAACAATTATCCCATTTTGAATTAAATTCCTCAAAGTAGACATTGCATCCAAATTTGTTTCTCTTTGACCACAACCACTTTATTGTTTTAAAACTATTCCAGGATTCATTCTTACAGCTCAAACCTAAAATATATTCCTATATCAATCACGTGGTAACCATGTTGGCGTTTAACAACTTGCACACATTAACCTTACTTAATGTTACCCTTTTATATTAATTGAAATATTCATTGTCCACCTGCTAATGATGATGGCATATATATGTATTAAGGTCTACTTTTTAAATATATTTAAAAAAAGAGAAATAAGGATTTGTCCATATATAGTTTACTGTGCAGTAATCATATAGCAAAATTGTGACATTTTCCATAGGGCAATATTTATATTCTATTTAATATTATTACCTATTATTATAGCACAATTTACGTCAGATACTCTGTTTATGTCCGTGATCCATAACCGAACAACTGGTACATATGTACTTGTACTACCAAACAGTAATTAGTAATTGGTGAAATACTTAATTTTTAACATTAACTTTCATGAATGTAAAAATAAATTAAACTTTGACTGATCATGTCATAAACGATCAATTTCAAAAGGAATTTTTAATCGTTTTCATAGTATTTAGAATAGTCCCCGTCGGACACTATGCACTTTTAATTACTTGTGCTAGTCGGCAGAGATGTTTAGATAATTTTTATTAAGAAGGAATCTCACTTTTCGTCATGACTGATGAACTGGATGGTTACTGTAAGCTTCAATATGTGGGACGTACCTATTTAACTGGAATTTGAATGAACTGGATACTGTAACTCACCTCACGTTATTTTGGAATACTTAGCTCACAGAAAAATATCTGCTTGTATCAAGAATTTTACGTTTAATATTCGAAGAAGATAACCAGTGGAACGCTTGCATGACGGTGGTAGATGACAAGTATGATCAGCTAGAAAATGAAATAATCCCTGCTTTAGGATTAAAACTTTTAATTATAGCACCTTTCATCAGTTCGTCCTGATGCAACTGTTACATTTTTGAGCCTATAGATCGAAAGTAAATCTGGACTTAATACTTTGAACGATATAATTCTTTACTATCACGGCTACTGAATAAATTTTAATTACTATTTCCAATTGAAACTCTATACGAATTGTCCATTTATACTTGACACGTTATAATATATTATGCTTAACATGCCCATATGAACAATTACTGAAAATTAAATTCATTATTTAGGTAACAATGAAACGGTATAGTATCTTGATCATTTTTTTATATATATGTCCCCAATACCAGCCTTCTACCAACTATAACTAACAATAAGTAGCATTAATAATACCCTAAAGTTAAATTATTACCTGGATAATTAACCTGACGTATCATTTATTTTTAAATATTCACGGAGATTTTTACGATGTTGTAACATTTTAATTTATTATATTACAGCTAATGCAATAAAGTATTTTTTTTATATAAAATACATACGTATTTAATATGCACAAAAGGTACTGTTAAGTCTCAAGTCTCCCCATTACAGCTACCGTGGAACACTGTCATTGTAATGAACTCAAATCGGCAGTCAACAGTTGAAAGAATTATTTTTCTTGCTAAATTAAATTAATAAAGTAGCTTTCACCGCTGAATAAAAAATTATACATGTTGTATTTATGTATTTATACATTATTTATAGATACTGTATTATATATTAAAATTACGTTCAATCAATACAATTTAATGAATGTAATAATATGCAAGTTTTATTAGGTACATTATTTAACATCATGACTGTTATAAAGTTAAAGAAATTTCAGCATGCAGAAACCAGGTAGTAAATTGCTTAGTCAATTGTAACCATTTTACCTTAACTTTCTTCCTGTTCAAAATGTGTTTTCGCCGTTTCGTTCCGGTTCCGCTAGTGAAATCATGTAATGCGAATGGTTTTTGCCATTACATAAAACTTTAAAAAGGAAAGGATCTGTATGAAACGGGAAAGAGAAAGCAAATAAAGCCTATGGAGAGATTATGTATCTAAAATATTGCAAATCTTCATGAAATGCCAAAAATAGTAGCAAAATTTATGAGTCATCAAAGTACTAATTGATGATGAACTATATCATTATAGTTATTTCTCAATGAAAAAAAATGCTTTCCACAGCAACTCAAAACGATCGAATCGGAATATTCTTTATATATGTTATGCTCTCTAGTTGCTGTTCATTAAGAAAATAGAAAATTACAAAAAAATGCAAAATAAAATAAACTCAAGATTTTGATAACGATTTTTTTTTGTTTTAACGGACACACATTTACACATCTTTATTTACCGGCTAAAAAATCAAATCTACATGGCTACAACTTTACAGCAAAATGTAAAAGTAAGCTTACGTGCTAATTAAAATAATAAAGTGTTCACTTTTAGAAACTAACATACACTTTATATATATAGATATTTATATATATTATAATATAGATTACGTAAGTAAGTTGTATAAGTCTATTATATTATTTTACTTAACCTAAAAAAACTAAAACTGTTGTTGTTGTTGCTGTGTGTGTGTACATTCTTCTTCATTTACTCGGCTCTCCACAATAATAGATACTATTTTTTGTATAATATATAGATATATATATATTTATCTTTCAATTTACTTATCTTACATTAAAATTTTATTTTATAATATATATTTCATTGTCACAAGTTTCATTTTTTTAAATTAGATATTAGTCTCCTTATACAAGATCAATCATGTTTTATTTGAAATAATAAAAAAAAGACGACAGAAATAAAATCATAAGTCTGGAGAGTGATCATTTTTTGTTGAAAATGAACATAAAAAGTTACGTTGTATTTTCTGTGTGTTCTTGTGTGTAAATATAGTGTACATTATACAGCAGTTTTTAACATAACATATTATATAGTAGTAGTAGTAATGTAATATAGGAAACAACATAATTAAAATTGTGTAAACATCTATTACGACGGCAACGATGATGATGATGCATTATTTATTTATAATAATAATATTAATAGAAGTTATCATGAGAAAAAAATTCAAAACACAAATTTGTCACTTGTTTGTGTGCATGTGTCCTGTTGCTACCAAAAAAACAAATATTTCATTTTTAAGTACTAATCTAATATAATATGAATATGTATTATTATATGCATGTATATTTTTTTAAGGTATGTACACTTAATTTAATTTCCTTTTCTCACACGTTGGCAGGTAAAAGAGTTGTTGTTTTTTTGTTAGAGTATCAATATAGGTATCAAATATCGGGGCCAGTTTTTGACGTTCAGTTGAATTTGTTGTTGTGTTATTTTTTTATCACTACGGCTAGATATCCTTTTATTCTTATAGTTTATATTATACATCGTGACATATTTTTTTTATCATCATAACCTTTTCAGTATGTACAAATGATTATTTACAACATATTTATATCCTCATTGTGATGAACGTAATTATATTTCACATAATATATATAATAATAATGATAATAATAATTAATAAAGATAATTAGCATTATAGATATTATATATTTTCTATGTGTTTTATATAATATTAACTCTTTTTGCCTATTTAGACATACAATATGACAGAACTATAAACCTATAAAGTATGTTACAGAAAAACAGTGTCAAGATAAACTTTTCATGTTTCGTTTTCCCTTCCTCTCCGCCTCGCCTCAAACTTTTAACTATAACTTTTCCCTTCGTTTCCTTCTTTGTGTAAAGCTGTGTATGCATCATGAAAATTCATGAATGAATCGTAACGATAATAATAATAATAATAATAATATAATAATAATAATAATATATTGTACAATTAAACAAGACTAAGTACGAAGAGTTAAAGATTATACTTTTTTAAACATGCGCGACTCTCTGCAAACCTTTCTGTCCTAAAATCATATTTATAGTGAGCGATATTTGATTACATATTATATATATTGTAGGCATATATAATAAGTTTGATATATATGAAACTATGAAAAAGCTATACAATTTATATACACAATATATAATAATATAATAATTAATATAATAACGATAAACTAGAGTTTTTTTACGTCCATACGCAATACGCACGTAGTTAGTTGTATAACAATTAACATTAATGTGTACTCTAATGACGACGACCTGTTTGAAAGAAGATAAAACTTCATTTTGCTTTAAAAGTAGCACCCGAATTCTTTATAAAAAAGAGTGCTGCTTTTCTTCTCTGAATTAAAATTTACACGCCGGAAAATGTACAACAGTTAACGTTAACTATTTCAGTAGTTATCCTATCCGATGTCTAAAACGTTTTAGTTATATAGAGGTTTTAAAAAAGAAAAAAATATATATCTCCTCCGTCCATTTTTTTTATATATCTCGTTCAGTTTCCGGGATAAAATGAAATTTTCACATTTCTTTGTGGTTCGAAAATCTTTGTTCCCATCAAGTAGAATTGTGTGTACAGGTATTCAAGATGAATATATATATTTAATTTTTTCTGTGTAAGATTAAAAGGAAGAAGATTAAAAAACAAAAAACAAAAACAAGAGAGACTGTATATAGCAAGTAGTGAGTGTGTCACAACATGATTCCCGGTTTTTCAAAAAATTCTAACCTGAAATTTTCTTTCTTCTGCTGCGTCGTCATTAAAGTTATTAAAGCAAAAAAACCTGTGAAGAAAGTTCTTTATTCACAGTCTGAAAAGAAGTCAACAAAAAAAGGCTAACCTAAACATCATCTCATTTTACGGTTATTATATATTTTCTTTATCATAGGTTATATAATAGCCTATAAAAAATGCTAAACTATCTATTCCTGTTTTTATCAAACAAATTTAATGCAAACAGACTTTGTTGTACACGTGACGTAAACTAATCATTCATTTGTTTTTTTTTCCTTTTCATTCAATCAAATCAACCTTACTATTTCTTCGAGCAGGTAAATTGTGTGTATATATGTATGATATATATATTTGTTACGTTAGTTAGTATTGTACGCATAATATGAAATAATCTACTTTTCATTGACAAACTATATACCTAACAATGAAATAAAAATGGGCAGCAGAACAATCCTATCCTTTTAGCATACCAACTTTTCGCACACAACAACAGCACGGTTATTTCCTACATATAAAAACACATTTCCACAAAACGACACATTTGCACCTTCGCTTAAAACACAGATCTCAAGATTTCAAAACTTATGACGAGCTTATATAACTCTGGATTAATTAATAAAAACTATGCTTTTTTCTTTGTTACTATTATTACTACCACACAATTTTTATATCAATTTTTAGTATCCAATAATAATAATAGCAATGTAATAGCATATATTTTATATTTAAGAATTACTTTTAAATATTTAATAAGTTGTACATTGATCATCAAACATTGGAAATGGTTTTGAAAAAAAGAAGAAAAAAACTTGAAAATTTTTTTCCTGTCTTGCGTTTAGATTTGTTTTGTATGTGTGTATGTGCCTTAAAAAAGATGTGCAGCATCACGAAGGAATGTTGCCCCACACATCAAAAAATAATAATGTTCAAAAAAATAGCCAATTAATTCTTTATATATGCATCTCTGTTTTTTCTGCAAACCAATCATTATCTCTTTGTAGACCTTGTCTCTGCCAAAAACTTTTCATGTATGGAGTCTATCCTCATTATATAATAATTAGTAAACTTGTGTTTGAAAAAAAATATCCCTGGGTTTCATTTAAAGAAAGTACTTCCGGGCCATGCGAATCATATTGACTGGACGATGAAAGAAAAAGAGAAAAGAGAGAAAGCAAAAGGGAAAATGAAGAAATAATGACAATAATTATTTTTGTAACAAAATTAAAAATTTCTCAAGATTTCAGGAAAGAAGAAGCATAAAAAATGTGAATGTATATATATATAAAAAATGAGCTAATTTGCTTCCGAAATTTGTTGCACTTTTTTTATCTTTCAAAAACTTGTCACATTTTTCTCATTCAGTACATATTTGTTATTTTTACCCTAAAACGCCATTGTTTTAAAACTTGTTTACAAGCCACACCAGTTGCATGAAAATATTCAGCCTTTCTTTTTGATAAACTTCAATATTTTATATAATATTTTAAAATTGTATAACAATTATAATAGTATTTTCTTTCTCTCTCATTATTTTAACTTCTTAATACAAATATTGTATAATAGTTAGATAGTCTGATTCATCACTAATTTTACTTTTTTTTCATCAGGAAAAGGAGGAACATCAGGTTAGCAATATTTTCATTTGCTTTTTAGACGACAAAAAGGAAAAAGAAAGTTTTTAATAATAATATATATTTTTTGTTGCTTTGGACGATTTGGTTTGAATTCGATTTGAATATATTTTCACTCACATTTATTTTTTATTTAGCAAGATTTAGAAAGACCCGAAATAAAAAATACCACCCTCTCTAGTTTTTTGTATGTTTCTCTAGCTCCATGCTCGTGACCATTTCCAAACACATTTTTTCATATTCACTCTCATCTCAGATTTTGATTTAACGACATGCCTATACAACTAGCATCTGTACATGGACAGGAAAAAAATTGTTTTGTGTGCGCCTGTGTGGGAACTGCGACACAAATTTTTTGTAGTAATGTTCGCCGACGGAGTGTGAAGCTATCAGTTATTAAAAGAATATATGCTTTTAAAAAACCTAACTCTAGCTATATATACACTGTACAGTAACTTTGTGTTTTTCAATTAAGCTATTAATATAACTCTAAATAATATAGATATATATATATACTCTGTTAATATATATGATTTTTTCTGCTTAAAACGTAAAAAGTTAATGTGTGCTTGCTTAGTTAGTATGTACACAAATAGTAGCGGGGGACTTAAGAGTAAAGAAGGTTTTTTCTTTAAAAAGATTAAAATGATCTTATGAAAAAAAAGTCCGAAGTAATAATGTAGCATCATATCATGTATCAATATATTTCCTAAAAATATGCTCTAAACCGCTACTCATATAATAACATAACCTAAGCATCAATATATACGCATAAGTAAATTAAGTCTAATATATGTAGTGTGATTGATTGATTGTATGATTAGCTGTATTTGAATGATTGACTAAAAGTTGTACGTAGTTTTTTTCTATAGTAGTTATAGTGTATCCGTAAAAGTTTACACACTAGAATAATAATAATAATAATAATTATAATAATATGTTATATATAGTTTTGTTATACCAAAAAACTCTAAAATATACGTATAGAAATGATCAAATAGTTTGAAGAAAACTAATAAAAAAAATTCTTAGCATCATCAGCATCCATATACGCTTTTTTGTTGTTTTTGATCCATCAAATAGACGTGTGTAGGAAGGTTGTAAAATCGTTGCGAACTTCTTGTATATGAATAATAATAATATATAGGAATAATATATTATGGTAGTGCTACTACTTATTTAGTAATAATAAATTCTTTACCTGTTTTCTTGTAATTATCTACGTACAATTATATAATAGAATAATAATAATTTTATGATCATTTGTTGCAAAAAATATACAGCTTTTTTGTTCTCTTCTCTCTCTTTTTTTGCTGGGCGCGTAGAAATCTTTGCGCTTTTTCTTTTGTTAAAAAATTGTTTGTATTGTTGTTTTCCTGGAGACTTTTGCATGCTCGCTGTTTTTTTGGGGTGCTTCATTTAACCCTTTCAGAAATAAAAACCTTTCTCAGGTTGACATTTTTTAAAAACTCTTTGGAATCTTATCATCATCACCACCAAAAAATCTACAATATTTTTCATATATGCTCCTTTTCTTGTAGATATATATATATTTTATATATTTCTTTACATCGCTATAATTACATATAAGAATAATTAAGTCTACCAGATTAAGTTTCTATGGATGCGTAATAGTAGCAGTAGTAAATATAATATTTATATATTTATACTTTGCTATAAAGTAGTTATCTAGTTTAATATGATAAGAATAATATATATCTATGTATATAATATATATATTTATATGTATGTAGTGTTGTAGTCAAGAAGTTTTCATAATTTCCATATTTTCTGTTCATTCTGCTGCGTTCGGTTTTTCTATGGTTTCCTCCGGAGTTTTTATAGATAGATATATATTTTATATAGATTTTTATATACTATGCTTTGTAGAGGCGTCTCTATTATACTCCGCTACAGTCGATTTCGATGATGTCCTTTGGAACGTCAACAAATTGGTACACGAGCCTTTGTCCGTCAACCTTAGCCAAAATTCCACGCTGGTAGTAATACCTAAGGGATAATACACAAGAAATGACAAATCACGATTAGATTACTCCTTATTATTACTTTCGGGTTAATCAAGCATTCTCGGTAATATGATTTAGGTGACATTTTTGCATATGGCATTTTTATTCAAGCATCAAAAGACAAGTTCCAACACAAACAAAAAGAATTATGATTTGTCTTCCCTGGAAACTGGATTTGCTTTAACTTTTTTTGTGCAATTTGCGAAAAAATTATTTATGCTTGTGTTCTTGCAACATTTTGAGTACATTCTATATCATATGCAAAAAAATATTTTGTGGTGAGGTTGCATTCAAGCTTGATGTGTGAAATGCATGTATTTATGCACATACCTATGAATACAAATAGATTTGACTCTTTCAGGGTCATGTACAAACTGAGTCAAAACAGCGACTCTGCCGTAACATCATCGCAAAAAAAAAAAGATTTGCACATGTAGTCAAGCTACCATCTTCTTATAATCTTACATAATGCATCTTGTATATAATATTGTTTTACATTGGCACAATTTCGTCTGACTGGAGATTGAACTTTAAGGAAATTGTATGAAAAATTAGAAGGTCAGGACGAGTTTTGTGATGAGATGATGTTACCAAGAAGATGTCTACTAATTTATGTATTTCATCAACAGCAGGAGCGTGTAATAAACCAGCTATGATTTTTACTAGTCTCTCTATAATTTGACGAGGAAATCGATAAAAAAGACTATCATAATATTTAACATGTTTAAATCCTGTTTCTAATAATAATCCCAATAAATGAAAGCCATCATCACATATGCATATCCATTGCACTCATCCCAAAAAATATAAATAAATCTAACTAGTAATTATTGGTCCATTAAACTTTTTAAACCACTTGCCTTTACGATCTCTCCTAACAATTGACAATTAACTTTTGAGTAATGCCTGGAAAAATGCTATTTGCACGCGCACTCCTTTTTTTATTTACTTGACTATTTTGACTTGGCCAATAAAGTGAAGAGACAGACTCTTCAGCACAAACAATTAAACAATTTTTATGTGCCATTCAAAAATTTAGAAAGTGTCATCGCCTCTTATTAAATGCTTTATTTTAGCAAATACTAAACACAATAACAAACATGGTAATAACGTCGTCCCAGACGACTTTTGTTATTTTCGCTTTTTTATGCATCCATCATTACCTGCGCATTTACTAATAATATGCCGCTGTCATTATTATTTTTTTGCGAAAATGAGGAAAAGTCAAGAGATACGCAAAAAAATTGTTTGGTTGGATGAAATGGAGCCCGTGTATATATCTGTCTGTCTTCCAGTGTCAAGCAGATTACCACAAAACAGTCATTTATTCTCAGACAAGTTTTATTTCTGCTTTAAAAATACTACGTGATTTTTTGCTACTTGGTCTGCTGTTATTATGGTGGAAAAAACTGGCAAATATTATTTTACGGGCAGTTCATATAATATTATGATTACGATTGTATTTTGTGAAATTTGAGTGCATTTTCCTGTAACTATATGAATAAGGAAACTGTGCGTTTTAAATTGCCTGTTCCTATAGCATGAGTATAATGGCTGTTATTTTAGTTTGGGAATGATTAGGATGGAAATAAAGACATGCGGAGAATGGGAATATTGTACTCTGATAAAGGTAATGGTCAATTAAGGATAACATGCAAAGACTATAAGGTATTTGTGTATATGCATGTGTGAAAAGAATCTGGATAATATTTACTCGACTAGGTATATAAAAAAAGTTTCTCGCCGTTTTTTCCGGGATCTGCGAGTGGAACTTGTTTAATGATGCTGAATTCAAATAAAATGTTCATTTTACTGATCAATGCTTTGACCCCAAACCAGTTGGTACAGTGAAGGGTTAAGGTCAGCGCATTGAATGGAAAATGATGAAGAAGCATTTATCTGATGTATTAAATGATGGTGATGTTGGATGATTTAAAATGTTTTCTTACCTGAGAGCACGACCCATAGTTTCGTAATTCATGTCGGGCTTATTCTTATGTAGTCCCCAGAGCCTAGACACAGCCTTTGAGTCGACCAGTTTGAAAATTCCCTTCTCCCGATTTGTCCACTTGATGTAACGGGGACAGTACTCCTTGTCTTGAAGGAGCTTCAGCAAAAATTCCCACAGGTACGTAGTAGATCCTATAGAACCCAACAAGGGAAAAGAAAAAAGAAAAAATCGGACATTAGATATAATGAACTTTCTGTTCTTGGATTAAACGCGATCGATAGTGGAATCTGTGTGACAAAGACACGGAAACCTTTACCCTCTCTGCTTTTGCGTTTCATGGGACCATTGTCGACACCCTTTGGCTTCCTTGGTTTCTTCTTGATCCTTGGTGGGAAGCCGAGCTCAGCAAGGTAAAATTCCTCCATGGAGGATGAGCTGCTTGGGCTCGTCGTTGCAGGGGCCTGATGAATCACGCCTGGTCCACCTAGACCAGCCAAGTGATGATGGTGAGGTGCGTGACCATTGAGCATTGGTGAGTTGGGACCAGGGCCACCAACTCCAGCACCGCCTGGCATCGGACCGGGTCCATGTCCAAGAAGTGTGTGATGTGGGAATGTTGGAGTGGTTGGACTGTTCAAGTCACAATACTGTCCTGGCAGACCTCCGAATGGGTAGCCATCTAAAATAAATACAAGTAAAGGAAACAGGTTAATTTACAATTTTGACAAAAGAGCGTCGTAAAAACGACAAAAGGTTTCATTCTCTTTTTTTCTCACACACACACATAACATAAGTGATTCCTTCCCGGGCTTAGTTACAATGAAATGAAAAGTGGAATTTTTGATGAGAAAAATACAATCGCCGGAAATGAGAAAGACAAATACAGGGGAACGCCCTGGAATATTGCTAACAACCATTTCTCCTGTATTGAATTGCAATTATTACATCTTATACGAAATAACAGATCGTACAAAGTACATTAACTCCATGGCAATCAACTCAACTTTATAGCGTATGCAAACCCAGCACGATCATCGTATCCATATACACGCCAGGTGAAACTGAAAAGCTATTTTAACCAGCATGTAATTAAGTGTGAATGTACCCAAAAGGAAAAAAAAGAACTTGCCATCTGCAACAACATTTTTCATAACATCTTTACACGTTACAGCTTCACACAAGATGTGTTTTATTACATAGGCATGTGCATAGAAACTGATCAAAAGCCAAGAAAAAACTTATTAGGCATCTATTTTTTTTTCTTGATTACGAGAGAAAAAAATTCTCCAGAGCAAAATGCATCTGCTCACAATTTACTACTTTACTATTACTACTTGGTCTGTTGCTACTATTTCTGTACTCATCTATTATGCAATGTTACCTTTTATCATTTTGAAAGAAGCTAAATATAAAACGGAAATCACGACATAGTAAAAAAACAACTTGCAGTACGAAATAAAAAGCTGTGGGCTTATGTAAATCGGTCTAGATTTTTTTATATTCAAATTTACATATAAGCACATTCCGTCACAAAAAAATAGTCTGAAATTTTTAACGGAGCGGAAAAAAAGGAAACACAGCTTGAGCCAAGAAAAAAATCTCGACCTAAAGTCAAAAAACGAAAAGGGTTCAATTGTGCATAATGACCAGCATGCTACTTTGTTAATATTTATTCAATCACACATTATTTAAATCAGATCTCGACCTTTCGATTTACAAAGTGTTGGGTCTCAAAAGAGAAAAAAAAGCTTGCTTCTGAATGGAAACTTCATACAGGCAAGCATGTAAAAACCCATGCCACCATGCAACTTTGACTGCCTGGACAGATTTTTTCTAGATGATGTCAAGCATTCGTCAAAAAATTTAAAAAATACAGTGCAGCAGAAGAAACCATCAACTTCATTATCCTCACAAAAAATACATATTAACTATTAATATGCATGCAAACCGTCCAGTTAATACGTGCACGTCCCATGTGCAACAGTAACCATTTTTTTTTCTCCCTCTCAAACCAACATAAATTAAGTGGTGGAATTAAATAATAAACAAATGATTAGCATATCGACCTGAAACGCAAAGCGGAAAGGGTTTCCTTTGTTGTCCGCTTTATTATTGCTTTCAACCTTATGGGAAACTTAACCTATTGACAATTTGATCCAGTAACAAAAAAAATGGGGTTCACCATGCTGCCATGATGATGATGATGGATGCAGCTATGTGAGGAGTGGCCCTTTCCTGAAAAAAAAAATTCTTAAGGTGTGCGGCCTTAATAGTAGCAGTAGTAGTGGGGACGGTGTTGGTATTTGTATGCAAAAGGCAAAGTATCTTTATAAAAAATGGGGACACCGGATGGTCCCAAAGGAGAGTGAATGAATATAAAAAAATTGTGTGCATAAAAAATTAGACGGAGCACCTGTTGAATACAACGACAAGCCACTTCGCTTTGCCTTTCTCACTTTGTTTCTGTTACATATTTTATACAGGAACAAAAAAAACTGTTATATATGCACTGCTTAATATTGTTATTATTATGAAGAGCAGGAGAGAAAGAAAAACTGCGTCGGGTTGATGCAGAGAAATAAAATAGGTTATTATAATTATTATTGTTAAACATGCATAAGAATTGCTCTGGCGGCGGCGGATGGAAAAAATGTAGACCGACCGGAGAGAGAGTAACGTGTTACGGCATATTGCATGCCTGGGTATTATCGACGAGGTCCTTTCCGCTTCTGACTTGTTACATATTATTTTTTTACCGGTATATGGCAATATTGGAGTAGAATAGAGTCAGCTTACTTGATACAACTTAATAAAAAAATAAACAAATTTCCATGAATTTCCATACAAAGCAAAAAAGGGTTCTACAGAACTAGAAAAGTTTATCCATTTCCCTTTTTTATAGTCTGCCTTGCTTCCTTTCTTTCTATATGCATTATTATTATCAGCAGCATTATGATTTCAGTTCATTTTTTATTCACATGGAAAATAATGCATACTTATTTATTAATTTGTGAAATGCTTCAATAGTTTAGATATATGTATATGTTTATTTTTTTTGCTTGACATTTCTTTTCTAAATGAAGAAGTTGAAAATAAACCTTCAGATCTCGCAACATGTCAAACATAACTACTCCTTTCCATGTCATTTCACATTTCACACTCTGGTCAGTTCTAAATTACTATTTTGGGTACTCGTCTACTCTCTTTTAAAAATAAACTAAGCATCTCGTTTGAAATCCAAATTCAAGCCAATTCATATTTAAAATAAAGTATTTTGTTACGCCCAGGGAGAACTGATTTTGAGTGAGTGCACTTTTGACATTGAAATTTTACACCAACAGCCAATCTGAATTTTGATCAGGCCAGTAGTCGAGTCTAGTAACAAAATAACAATATATATATATATTTTTCTCTGTTAGTTCCTTCCTCAAGTGGAAATTTCCTTGTTGGGTTAGTAGTAGAGAGTGTGTGAGTGCTGCTATATATGATGTTACATCATATCATCAGAGAGGATTGACGAAATGCATTGCATACATTAATATTATGTGGCTTTTTTGGTTTCAATCTCTCCAGTTCACTAGTTCTCGTGCTGGACACTAGCCACAGCCACAACAACAGCAAAATATCTAATAATATGCGGTACGCAGTTTACAATGATCATATCCAAACTTGGCCAGTGTCAAGGTTAAATTCATAAAATGCAATATGTAGTAATAATCCAGTGCCAATACATTCTCCTGTTTACATTATAACTATAATCCAGACTTTAAAAAAATACATACATATTTTATATAATATTGTGGCAGACGAGTGTTTTTTTTTTCATGAGTCTGCTCAGAAGATGAAGAAAATGAGAAAACGAAGAAAAAAAATTTACCATCCAAACAGAAACGAGACAGTGACAAATGATCCTGACAAACAATAGGAGTAGTAGTAAAAATAATAATAATAATAATAATATGACGATGAAGTGGAATAACAAACCGTATATCGCCCACCAAAAACTATATTATTTTTGCCATTTCCCCCTTTTTTGGAAATGCGCCTGTCACGTTAAGTACCTAGGAGTATAAGCAGCCTTAAAACAAAGAGAGAGGGAGAAAAGGCATTAAAAATCGACGCATAAAAATGATGGATGAAATATAAGAAGATGAAATAGCTTTTTCCATGCGCCATAAAAAACTACACATGATCATTTTGTGCTCTCTGGACATTATAGGATTTCTGTCCATATTGCTTTTCTGTAACGCATTATTTCGCGTCTGTAGATTGCTCCTTGATTATTGCAACCCGAGAGTGAAATTGGGATAAAACAAACAGAAAATTATTGTTCTTATTAAAAAGCAGAAATAGAGAGGAATGAAACATGGTGGAATGTGTAAGTAAAGTAGACTATGAAGCTGGATGGAAACCCCAAAAAATATTTATCAGCAGGAATGACCATGACCACATGTGTTTTAAGTAAGTGCATTTTGGTGGACAGGACAATGTAAGAATAAGAAAAAAACTCACATAAAACTTGTTCATTATTATTACTTTTTATATGATTTATCCTTATCCTCGTGTAATAAGTCCCATCTTGGGATAATATGCATAGGTACATACATAATAAAGCGTTTATGTCCATAATATAGAGTATATAATTTGAGGATGGAGAGCCACAATCATGATCGTGGTGGTGGTGGTGATGATGCTGATGAGCATGGTCATCCCGGATACATCTGCTCCACGCTCTTTTTAAGCCATTGTTTCTTTTCGCTTTCTTTGAGGAAGAATCCTCTAAAATAATATTCGAATTGGGCGTAGGAACTTGTATTATTTTTTTTTGTAAAGTAGAGAATGGAATGGAACATGATCAAGTATACAAGAAAGGACACGGTGTATGGAAGTGGACGGGTACCCGCCGTCTCACAAGAATGAAAAATGCGGAGTTAGTAAGTAGGTGGTAAAGATGGTGATGATGATGGCAAATGTAAGAGGAAAAACAGAGTGCAAAATTCTGATTCCACACACACATACACTCAGTTGGTTGGAATTTTGCAGAGCATCATTTCATCAAATCACGGTCTTTACCATAAACCTTGCCATTTGAAAAGAAACAATGAATAATTCTGATTTTTCAGCGGAGCGGCAACAACAGCACGCAAACATGGACAAGAAAGAGAGGAAAAAAAGTTGAATAGAAAAATAAAGACTGGTATTTGTAAGTAGGCTGTCATATAGCAAAAAAAATATTATCTGCATGCATATATATCCAGGCGTGCTCAATCCCCACTTAACTTGAAACCAGCCAAGCCCAAGAACGAAAGAAAGAAAGAAAAAAAAACTTGTAAGCATTAACAGTAATCTTCTCTGATGTAAAACTGCCAGACTGGCTTTTTGTTGTTAAGTCTGCTGACGGGACGGAACAATTGAGCAAAAAGATTTCCTTAATATGAACGTGCCATGGCAGCGTAACGAAACCGCAATATATTAAAATGTAACCAAAAAATAACACCTCCAGTGTGCGATTTTTCGACGTTGATAAAACTCACTTGAAGGAAAAATATATACATGTATACACGTATCTCTTGCAAACAGGCACAAAAGAACTGGAATTACAAAATAGGAAAAATGTTCTACCTGTTGCTCTTAACTGAAAAAAACGAGTCCGGGTCGTAAAAAATTTTTTTTCTCTACAGTTTGCATTATTAGAGAACAGCATCCAGCAGGAATGCTTCCTCTCTCTTGCTCTCCAACAAATCAAGGCAAAAAGTAAAACAACAATAGATAACATGTCCCTGTTGTATGGAGCAGTAGTCTTAAGTCGTGACCAAGTTGAATGATGATCATGTTGTGTATGGCATCGCGGCGATGTACCACCATGTGAATTTATATCTAAATACCAGTTTAGTAGTTGTGGTCAGTTATTCCACATATTGCAGTACATGTATAAAAATTAAAAATTATTTTTTCCAGGCGAGAGCATATATAGAAGGTGGTAAAACTATCCCTCTCTGGTCTAACTAGTAGTAATACTACCAACTCACACAAGCATAAATAAATACATAGGTGTTCCATGCTAAATACCGTATAAGGAAAAACAAGCCAACAATGGTCAAGCTTGATGCTGAGATGCTGCATTGTATATATTGGAGATGTGGATGGTGGCTAAAAGAAAAAGCCGATATGACGATGATGGTCATGATATCTCTCTTTTTTGATAGCTAAGGGCACCTTGAGAACCATCTTCATCATCATCAATATCATCAAAACAACATGATGATGATAATATGAGGATGCTTTGCAACATTTTCATTGTTGTCCTTTTCTCAGTCAAAAAGTGAATGCAAATAACGAAGTAGATGAAAAAAGACTCGTATTATGAATCATGTTCCTAATACTAATAAAAAAATGTGAACATATCTTCCAGCCAGCAGGGCTTCTTCAATTTTCATGGCAAAAAATGCACAAGTATATCATACCTACATGCCAACAGATAAAATATATAAATTGACTGACTATAGGTATCCACAACCATAAATAAGAATGTGATATCTGCAACTGGTCATAAAACGAAAGGTTTGCAAAAAAAGTTCATCTTTCTTAATGTACTCGGTCTCAATTCTGCTCAGTATTATAATGCTAGAGAAGATTCATTCAATTTTCCTGCAATGGGACACGACATTCCTTCAAAGAGATTATGTTGCACGGTTGTGTGTTTGTGAAGTAGGAAAAAAGTGACCATAAAATCTGAGATGATCAAAAATTGTTGCTTCTCCTGTCCTCTGATTTTTCATGGATACACAACTTTGACAAAAAACAACTTTCTTAAAATCCATCTCCAGAGTCAGTCCATATGAGATTCAAATTGTGTTGCCAGTTACAATAATCATCATCATCAAAAAGAGCATAAGGAAAGCTTTCGGACAGCAAAAAAAAAATAAATACCTAAATGGATGGACAGGCATATAGTCGGCAGACAAAACAACGTGGACAATCATCCTCGCAATTTTTACATTAACTCCTGCGAGCTTAAAACTACTACACGCCCTCTCATTACCATTATGATTATTATCATCATGAAACTAGTACTACTTTGTATTAACCTGTGTGTATGTATGTATGTGTGCGGTAGAGTCTCGTGCATTTTTTTTGCAAAAAAAAGTTGCCACCATCATCATTATCATCTTATGGCTTTACTGCTCACGTGCAATTTGTACAGGAAAAATGCCCTGGAGCTGCACACAATTAAGTACAATTTATTATACATTATACCAAAGTGTGTATGAAGTGAAGAAAAACTGAACAGCACATTTCCGTTGCTGCCGTTTTTTTTCGTAATAACAACAGCGAAAGTTAAAACGTACACACACACGTTGTGATGCAACCATTTTCTGTCCATCCCTATATGTCCAACGTACAACACCCACTTTTCTTGATAATAGCCACTTTACTTGGCTGCCCATAGGAATGACAAGGCAGCCTTCATTTCAAAATATTTATTACGTACAGGAAAATTATTCAATTCCCACTGAAACAAATGGAAATTTCCTGGAAAAAGACTCGTACCTAGTAATACCACCAAATTCTATTGACTTCTTATTACGACTGGTAGAGAGAGAATCTTATCTAGTCAGACTCCATGCATGCATATCAGTGGAAGAAATCACGACGTAAACGCTTAACGTGAACTTGTGGAGGTGTGGAGGAGTACAAACGAAAGAAGCGATGCGAAGATGATGACTCTGATGTGGATAGGTAAGTCAGAAAATAGAGAGGAAAAATTAGCAATGTAGTAATACGATTAACGCCAAAACCTTTTAGGTTTATACAGGCATGGATCTCACGATGCGTCTTGCCTGGTCTCTTAAAGCGCTATATTACACTACCTAAATATATAGCATATGTAGATAATATATAATAAATAATATATGCATTTACGGATACATTGATATAGATGGAACATTTCAGATCTATATAGGCATAACGTGTGTATACACATACCAGCCAAGATAATACAAACAACTTTGCTTTTTTATGTTTCATCCAGTCAGCTCGTTTCATTTTCTTGTTCAGCGATAGAGAGAGACGTCGAATGAGCAACTGACTACTGCGATTTACTTCAACGGGGAAATGAGATGGAAAAAACAGATGAAGAAGAGAAGACTGCAAAAAGATTTTGCAAATAACGCTTGCTTGCTCATGTAGTCTTTGTATATACATGGATAAACATTTATACATAATATAGGTATGAGCAATATGGATATATAGTTTCTCTTTCTATATAGTACATATAGTATTTGCACAAACTTCCATATATCGTTACTTTTTCATTGTTAGTACAATAGGGAATTTTCGCTCGTGATCTTTCTGTCCTTGACGTTGGTCACTCACACTGGCATGCTGATGGTGGTGGTGGTCAGAAAAAAAGAAGCAGTAGAAATGCCAGCCTCCAACCTACCACCACCGTCAGATTTTGCCATATACCATCCCAAGCAGCGTGATTTCTACCTACTCCCCTAGGTTTTTTATTTTACTTTGCCCGATGTTCCATACTATCCTCCTATTATTGCAAATTTGCAAACAGTAAAAATCTATTTGTTTGTATTATAAAATATTATGGAGAAGGTATAATGCATATAAATTACAAAAAAAATCACTCCTTCCTCTTGATCTTCTCTCTTTTTCTCCTAAAACTTTTATCATTATTATTATCATCACCATCAATACTGCCAGGTTATTTATTATAACGATTTTAACAGCACAGCCCTTTTGTGTTTTTTTCCTCCATTGAAGATGCTCTCTTTTATCTACCCTTTTATTTATTACGTAAGTCAGGTGAGTGAGCAGCTTTGTTTTTTTCAAGAGTGCTTCATAAAGAAAAGAGAAAAATACATATTCTTCCTCTCACCACCGCACCAGTCTCACCTACCAAGACAGAGAAAAGAGCCAACCAACACAAAAAGGCAGTACATTAATAAATAATAATCATGACATGACTAACATGCTTGTCATTTTATCATTATCATCATCATCCTTTTTCCTTTTCGGATTTCCATTTTTTTCTATTCTTACTGAACCATATTTGAATTTTGCATTCATTGTTAAACTGGGAGAGAGAGTGAGTTCTTTGCAAAAAAAACATCTTTTAGTTAATAGCTTCCACTACCCACACCTCTTTGACTATCCATCCTAGTTTTCCTCATCACATCATCATCATCGTTACATGAAGCAATGCTAGAATATTTGACCAAGCCCATTCTCATCATGATCGTCACTAGAAAAAAATTCCCATGTGTGTAAAGCCTCGTCCAAGCTTGGATTTAGGTACGACGTAAAAACATGATAATGATGAATAAGTAAATGTGTAATATTTAATCTTTTTCCTTTCCTGGAAGAAGCGTTCCTGTGTGGATGATGAAGATGATCGGGAGATGCATGGAACATTATTATTATTATTACCATTATTACATGTATCCACCCAACAACGAAACGTGCTCGTAATAAGTTTTTCTTGTTCCCTACTCCTATTTTTTGCCCGCTCAACATGAACAATGCGACAATCCAATCAAAAGCACGAAAATGCTATTTGCCTACCAAACTACATCTGATAAAAGATGAAGCGCCATGTCTTCATCATCATATCTTCTTCTTTAACAATCACAAAAAAAGATGAGCCAGAGAATCCCTGAGGTGATGGCAGAAAAAAATAGAGAAGCCATTCAACGAATGGAATTGTACAGAGAGCAACAAGAACAACGAACAAGCCAAATCAGCATTCATTTCATTACTAGATGACTTCATGTTTTTCTACCTGCTGTTGCCGCTGCTCTTACTCCTGCTGGCCAATATAAAACAAAAAATTTGCGGAGATTGTTGGAGTCTTCAAAAGTGTCATGCTGGGACACACGGGTAACATCTTGAAAGGAGAATACTAAGACGACTACATAACATTCATCTAAAAAAATTATATCTGCGTCTATAATACCTATTATGCACGAAAGACATATAATATGATAGAATATGAAATGGCATGTAACATGAAATTTATGTTCTACATAATTTGCCAATATTTTTATGTACACTACCTACGCAGCTATTTGTAGTTGTTGTGGTAGTTAGGAATTCTGCCACTTCAAAAGTAGCAGACGTGTATCATCAAGGAACAAATTGTTTGATCAGTAAACCACTCTCTGTCTATCTATCTCTCTCTATGTTCGGAATTTCCTTTTTGCTATTATTCTCTTTTTCTGTGGTTAAAATCAGCGGAAGACTGACATGACATTTTGTATTAAATAGAATTATTTGTGGCAACACTTATTATTGTTGTTATAGTACCAGCATTATTATTTTTTTACTATTGCTGTTATTGTGAAGAGGAGCTGAAGGGAAAATGTTTTGAGAGAGAAGTAGAGAGAGAAAGACAAGAGCACAATGCCACTGTAACTCGTGTCAAGGTGAAAGAGGAGACATGCGTTGTAATTGCGTCGTATTGAGAAGTAAATACGTAACGTAACTATCGCCAAAATAAACTTATCTACCTAGTAGCTAGGCTGAATTAGCCTTTCTGAGGATTTCTTTGGAGCAATGACAGTTTTTAAATGCCTAGTTATTAACTGATGTCTCCTGTCCTGACAAGTTGTATAACTAACTTTTCTCCTCCCCCTCCCACTCTCCTTCCCCGAAAACAACTAACTTAGGAGAAACACTAACTAAGCAGAAAACAAGTTATTACACCTGACTAATCAGATTAAAACAGTTTTGCTGAGGTTTCTCCCCGACATAAAATCCTATTGTAGCGTTTCCGAGATCCTATCATTATCTTTGTCATAATCATCAGCACAATATTCTTTTCTCCTCCAAACACCACTTCCACCTCATCTTTACCCTTTGAGGTGATAGGAGGAAACATAAACAAAAGGTTTATGTATACACATGAACAAATAAACAGTACAGAAAGATTATAGGCTAGCAACACACTCTCCCTCTCTCACACACCAGCTTAAACAATACTACTTTTCTCCCAAGTATAATTTAATTACTATTGAGTCGTGTGTGTGGGATGCATCACGCAAGTAATTTACGCTTGTCCCTGTCCTGAACATATTTGCTCCTGTATTGTCATCACATTGTCTTCATGCAGACTCATCATGATGACATGGTAGATTGCTTAAACTAAACTAGTAAGGTTTTCGAGTGTGTTAAGAGAGGATAAACAGGAAACAGGAAAACCACACCTAATTGCTAATTCCATCATGACATATGATCAACATTGTCGCCAAAACACTATATCATCATGAGCTTCTGTAGTTGCGTATTACTACATCTACTTGACTCCCTGTTGTCTGTCTCAAGTGTTTTTGTTGCTCCCTGATTATGATTCCGAGTATTCTATATTATTATTATTTATTTATTTTTGCAAAAAGCATGTCTGCCACTAGGACAGTATATATTTGGTCTAATCTACTTGTTTTTATTTGCATAGATTTATATTACTAATAAGCAAATACATGAGCTATTATCGACACATTTTTGCACGTATACTTGCATAAACACCACCTGTATTCGTGTTTACGACGTGCAAAATTTGACTATTAACTAAATTTGCTGATCGCTAAGAAAAAAAATATCATTAGGAGAAGCCATATGTCAGAGTAGCTGAGAGAGTTTTTAAGCTGATGCAAAATTAGTTTGAACGGAAGATGAGGAATTTTTGGGTTGATGCCAAAGAGGAAGCTCCCCTACTGTTGCTTCTGTTTCTGAGAGGAAATCATGTGAGATGATGTAGGTAAGCAAGCATGCATTTTTAAAGGGCAGGGTCATCTCCCAAGTGCGTTTTAAAGCATTTTTCTTAACTAAATCGTCATGTAACTTTTCCTATAAAAAGGTACACGCGTCAAGTCTGTATGCATAAATGGGGAAAAGCTGTGATGCATATCGTCTAAAAAAATGCATACAAAGTGTTTCATGTATATATGCATTTTCCCGTTTCTGGCATTAAAAAGGAATTTTACTCCGGAAGAGTGAGCAAGATGATGCCGGTGATAGCACATATAGTGGCAAATTGTGGCTCCAGCTACTTGTTTCTTCCTCTTGAAAGGAAATTCGATTTAATCAAAAGGGATTTCAACAGGGTATTAAAAGGGACTCAAAAAGCAGGACTGTGTGTCTCGCTGGTGACGATGGTGTGTGTGGTGGTGGTAAGTATAGAGATCATATCATGTTCATCATCATCCTCATGGCATTTCCCTAGTAATCACCGTTGAACAACAGTTTTCTCTTCCGACGTCACCTCCTCCACCACCACTATCACTACCACATCAACAAGTTAAGTGGAAGGCGAGAGAGAGTGAAACAAGAGAAATGAGAAGAAAAAGAAAAGCATAAAAAAAGTGAGGTTAGCCCCTTGCTGTTATTGTGGCTTGATGACTGACTGTCTTTGATATGCCCTGGTGGTGTGTACTCTTGCTTGCTATTGCTGCTGGAACAACTTGATATGGAATGATGATAATGGCGATAATATGCTTGGCTTTGCTGTGCTGTTCCTCTGCTTATTGTACCGCTATCAACATCACTGTTGCTCCTACCACAACTACTACTACTGCTGCCTCCAAGATGAATCTGTTGGACGAGGACAGGTTCGTCGACTCTTTGACTTTGAAAGGTCGGGAGTGCAGAGCCACTACTACACAGCATATGATGATGCTCTTCATGTGCGGACGGACCGAGAGAAAGAAAACTTCATGTGTAGTGGTAAAATTGTAATAATAATAATAATAACACAAGTTTTACTATAATCATATAATAACCAATCCACTCGAAAAAAGACTAACAACAACTCATTCACGTTAAGGAAAGGAAAATAAGAAAACCAAGCAGCAGCAGCACACAGCAGCAGACTAACAATCGCAACAAGCATCGTCGTCGTCATCATCGCCAACACCACTCACTCTTTTCTCGGATGGACACGTTCTCAATATTTGCATAAACACCCATGCCTATTATCATAACAACACTAGATACCAAAATCATCAAAACTTCCACGTCCACCGATAATGTGGAAAAATCCACTTTTCTCCTCTGTGGACGTGGACTTATCTCAGGATGGAAACAATACTTTACCAAATGTCCTTGTGCTGGAATTAGCCACTTTCTTCCACTGGATAAAAGACGCTGTTCGGCCTCTGCACATCATTTGCAAGAGACCGTGCCACTTTTTCCTCAAACATAATAGACAACGTATGTCTACAAATATAACATGAGCTTTAGAGCGTCCATTGCTTTTTTCATGCCATTTCTCTCATGTTCCATGACATGATATTTGCGATACTTGCTTGCCTGCCTCACTTAAGTGCTGCCATTATGAAAGGCATTGTGGAACGAGGAGGATGGAGAAGGAGAAAGAGGAAAAAGGTAATACACTTAAATTAAAATGTTCCATCGACATGATACCACCACCGTTACGCTGTCAATGTTCCTTTTTTGCTAAAAGCATGCATTATCTATCAATGGTATAAAGTGTTTGCAAAAATTACCAAACTATGAGCAAAAAATAGAACGAAGAAGAGAGAGAAAGGAAAAGAAAAACAAGAAAGGTGAATCCTTCGCTTTCCCTCTCGTTTCACAAGGAAAAGTGAAAAACTTGCTACACACAGAAGAAAACAACTGGTTGAGTTTCTTCTCTCACTTTGTTACTTTTAATTTGTCTACTCATTCTCTCAGCCCATTATTTAATACATAATACTTGCATAATCCAATTAGTCCTGCATACATAAACTATTAGGATTACAAAGAAGATTGGCAGATGGCATGATGGAATATATAACGATTACTTAGCCAAACCATAAAAAACCTGTTTGGTGAAATAAATAAGATAAAAGATACTCATTTTTTTAAAAATAAATATGATCAAATTATGATTAGATGTGATGAATTTTAAAGACTCTGTTCATACATCCATTTAAGAAACTGATGATGGTATAAAAATCGATGGGATTTTATTTTGTCATGGACGCTGTCATTGTTTTATTTAATTTAAAGTGATCTTCTTCATCGCCTGTTTCATGCGTCTTTTTATTGGAAATAGTGATGATGAAAGCAAATTCTGCCACATGTTCGCACAGTGATGATGACGTTGATACTCTTATAATATTAGGGACAGGATGGACAAAATTTTATGGATGAGGAAATCCAGATGAATCCTATAAAGTGTTACATCAGCAGCAGCAGTAGCAACAAAAGAAACAAAACAGACCAAATTTTACAGCGTTATGCCCGTTGTACAAAGTACACACTCAGTCACTCAGAAAACTCGCTGATTATACATACGACCGTATGGTATTGGAAATTGCACATAATAAAAAAATCTGCAATAGCTATGGATATTATTATTATAAATATAGTAAAATATAAAAAAATAGTGTGCAAATAAATTCGCAATCATTTGGTTGTAAAAGTTACGTGTTTGAGTGAGCGCATTATTTGTACAGAGGATTTTTTTTCGTGAATGCATTTCGTTAGAATAAAGTCATCAATGTCAAGTTTATCAAGAGAGTATTTCAAGCCTGCTGACTGACTGGATCAGGCTGAGAGTGACTATAGACACAAAAATCGTACATTTTTGTTATGTTGCTTGTGTAATGGGGAGGATGACTACTGATAAAAAAAGTTTAGTATGCATAAGAGTGAGAGGAACAGCATTTCCAGCAAAAATATCCGTGTCTCCTCAAGTAAAAATATAGTATATCTGGAGAACATTAATAGTCGGAATATTTATAGCAACATACATGCTATTTAATACCTCGTAACAGAACTACATATTATAGTGTAGAGATAGCGAAATCAAGTTCAGTCAAGAGGGTCAGTAGTAGTCATGTCAGTGTGGTCGTGGTGACCGACGATCAACATCACTACTTAATATGCTTTCCGATGAATGGCAACAAACGGAACTTTCATGTTTGATAAAACCATCATCATAATCACGCTTGTCGTTGTTCTTCCTCTATATGCTCATCATCATCATCAACAACAACATATTAAAAAGTTATATGTACATATTACGTTTTTTTATTACGAATCAAAAAATATGAGAGCAAAGAAAAGAATGAATGGACTGTTGACATTGACGTCGGAAATAGATTGGCGTGTGTGGCTATTAACCCCGTGTCCAGCTTAACCTTGACAATGAGAGGGATGAGTGATGATGATGAGGAGAAGAGAGACAAGCAGAAAATCCTTCCTCGAACATATTTTTTTTATTTATCTATGTATGTATATATGTGTTTATATGAGAGAATATTATACACACACAAGGTTGCAGGCATGTTTATAGGAAGACTTTATAACTTTATTTAATGATCAAATAAATTATCAGTATCAGAGTTCCAATACTAAAAAAACTTGCATGTGATGATGATAGGAGATGATGCAGAACATATTACGCGTTGTGCTCCTTTTTTCATCATCATCATCTCTGGGGAATAAAAATGCGAGTACAAACAATCCTGCAATGTGTGCAACTACAGTTTTCACGGCGCAAATATTTATAAGTGCCTTGTTTGTACGGAGAGTTGTAAAGGTTGAATCATCATTTTATTAGCTGCTCCTATCAACCTTGACACTCACTTCCAGGCACTCACACAGCCTTTGACTGACTATCTGTATATATCTTGATGATTGTACCAAGAGTAGTTTTTCGTCTTAAAAAATTGACCATTGACTAGTTCGACTATGATGAATTATGATGAATAGAGAATGTTCTTCTTGGTATCTTGGAAAAAGTGGAGATTTGCACATTTCTTAAAAGTAAAAGATACACAACTTTGTGTAAAACATGAAAACTCTGGTTTCTTTCACCTCAAGTTCAAGATTCAAAGTACAAAATATGATTGGTTGCAAAATAAGCTTGGTTGTGAATGACCAGTAGTGGCAAAAAAGTGATGGTATATGCATATATTTATGATTAGGTACTGTTATTAATGATTTTATGTTGTTTTTATTTTTTTGGGTTGGGTCCGTCCGGTAGAACGTGCTGATGTTTTTAAGTGACGGTTTTATAGTACGAGAGGATGTTGAGCTTGGTGACATGATGACCGATTGGATTGGAAAACTTTTTTTATAATATCCAAAGATATTCAACAGTCCTTTCTACGTCCTCTACAGCAAGTTTAGATGATTGACGAAAAAAATACTAAAATGTTTTCAAACGTATAATGGTAACTGACGAAATGTCACAACCTTCACCACACCAGAAAAAAAACTTTTTATATAAAACTATCATATTCACAGGGCGTGCTTTTGATAAGCAAATTTAAATTATTAATAATCAATTTAAAAATATATCATGAATCCTTCTTCGACACGTACGCAAAACTATTTACTTTAACCTCTGCAGGCAAGACAAGCATATTTTAGGAATCTACTATCGGTCTTTAAACTGCGATGACATTGAAAATTCTACAATTGCAGTTATGTCATAACATCCACGCGTACAACCTTTTTCTATGGAAAAAACGAAGCTTTGTGTGTAATCCAATGATTTGCACTATGGTGAACTATACAGCTATAATTTTCCAGATGGAGGAGACAATTGCATTCTGTAACTATTATTGTTATTGTCATTTTCATTGAGTGGCTAGAAGTTGTGTAGAGAAGAGCTCTTCTTTCACTGAATCCAACCTTGAGAAGCATTTTATCATGAAACATGATGGCAAATGGAAGTTGTTTGAAAAATTAATTTAAACTTTCAATCCCAAGCACATAATTTCATATATAAAATGTCTGCATGGATCCTATCAATAAAAGTTGAGGACTAGTCAACATTTTAATTCTTTCAGTCTGGGGAATAAACGCTGAAAAACTATCTTCCCAAGTTTGTTTTTACGTCATCGCAATCATCATCACCACCAGACTTCCTCATAGATGCCTGCCTACACAGAAATACCATGTAATGCTCACTGCCCTTTACAATTTTCATATTATCCCCATATCATCAAAATCATTAGCACCGAAACCTTGTTACATACGCTGCTGCCAGTCAGCCTTTATCACAGTTTCGTTTGTCAAGAGGGCAGCATTTTTTTAGCAACATCAGCAGAAGCAGCGTCTGTTGTTGTTACACTACAGAATTTTAAGCGACTCTTCCTTGTGTGGGCATGCATTTCGGGAGAATTAATTTTTTCCAACCCAGCATAAATATTTTTTTACATACAGGTGAGATACGTCACGTCACTAAAGCCTATAACATTATAGGCAGAGAGAGAAAAAACATCTTTATTTTTTTAAACATTTTTCTCTAGTTTCCTTGATAAACCTTGTGACTGTGACGATGAGCACGGAAAGGTATAAAACGACGATATGATGGCACACAGGCAGAAACTCCTTTTTTAGCAACTAGAACAAATCCCATTAATCGGAGCATGCACACATGGAAAACTGCAGGCAGAACGACTAATTTGCACATACTTACTTCACACGGAGCAGAGACACATAGGATAATAGAATGGAAGACTAATATAGCCTCTGGGTATGCTATCTATTAAAAAGCTGAAAATATACCTCTCAATGCGATTTTCAAGCACATACTACTACCCAGTTACATAGAATCACATTATTACATTATTCGGCAAGAGGAAAGAAAACACTGCTTGGAATAAATTTGCGCACTTGAAATAATATTATCCTTACTTACCTACCTACATACCTAGATATTATAGGTATGTCTGCTGCTGCCAATGCATATATCCATAATATATTATACCTTTATATACCTTTTTATATGAAATGTAATATGCATGCATGTTGAGTTTGCAAAAAAAATATATTATGCTTTTGCATAACTCTTTTTTAGCAATCAAGTCAACCTTGAGAAAGGAGTTTGACCCACCACAACTACCATCACCATCCATCAGCTTTATCATCATCTCTTGCTACAGCCAAGCATTTGGTTCTTTGGTGCTGCGCTTCTTAAGGCTATCCATCCATCCAACAAAATAGATATATCTGTTATCTATTTCTCTTCTACTCCTACAGTGCCATATATCATACACTAAAAGTCTATCTCCATCCTATACACCTCTCATCCATCTATAATCATATATTCTGTTCCAAGTGGTCTATGCACGGATGCATGCACTAATACTATTAATGTAACAAGGTAAGGAGCAAACAGCAACAGGAGCAATTTGTGCTTTTATCCGTCTTGGTCGTTAAATCTGTTGCTATTTGCCGTTGCCACATATAAGAATCGAGCATGGTGGTGGTGACGGTGATTTATAATGCACGCATCATCATCATTTATCCTTGTTGTTATGCATGCATGTATGGCTGGCTACAGATTAATAAAAAAGGAACTTGCAAAAATGCTCAATGCCTCAATCAGCTCAATGTTTACATTACACACACTGACTGAGATAGTGTAGCAGCAGCAGCAGCAAGCGAGCACCTATTCAATCATGCCATTATTATCAGCATCCTCATAGGTATTCCTTCATAGTATTCTCTTTCATATAGTTTAAAAATATATGTATTTGCCTGCCTGTAACATTTGACGAGAGAGAACACAGAGATACATTCATACATGACATATTATTGAAAAAAACGCTGCTGCTGCTGGTACAAAGCAACTACGCTGCGGCGCTGCTGGGGCCATAATAGTTTGTGTGTGTACAGTGTACACAGAAAATTTTTGCGAAACACATGTTGCAAAATTTTTCCTATCAGTTTTTTTCACGACTGTGACTGCTGCTACTAAACTCCTTTTTGCTTTTTTTGTATGTACTATGCATGTCTATATGTATCCATCTACTTAAAGCTGTGTACATATTAAGCGTTTTTTTTAACAAACAAGAGCCTTTTTGGGAATTAACGATCCATGATGATGATGATGATTATGAAGTTGTCGTGAAGTGTTCTTTGTCAAAAGTGTACCTATTATTGCTTATTTATTTACTGCTACTATTACTTCTTCTGACGCTATTACTTTGGATGACATGCACAAGTAGTTAACTTGGTTGTATAGCAGGATAGTGATGATGTAATATAATGATGAAAAAAAGGATAATAGATGATGATAATATTTCTTGTGGGTAATTTTTAAATTGCTAATATTTTATGGTACATGGTATAAAGTTGCATGGCAAAAATTTGTAAATATCACAGAGAGAGAGAGAGAGATGTGTTCCTAATAAATTCCAAACTAAATGCATACTGAAAATAGGCAGGGATAAACATTTGGGGCAGTGAGGAGAGAGAAATGATTTTCAAGTTGGTCGTTTGAAGGACGAACCGAGCATAAAGCTTTTTAAAAAATCGTTAAGTGTGCTTCATTCATTCGTTAGTTCATTCATTTGAAAAAAGAAAAAAACGGTGCAATAAGGAGCTTTTTGTCAGCCAAGCAGCAGGTAGGTTTTTAAAGGAATATGTATGTATGCGCCGTTTTTTTGATAAATTTTTGCTGCTGCAATAAAAAGCAACATCACTCCTTTTTCTTTATAGAAAAAAATCATGCTGATGAGTTTCCTTTGGAAAAAAACTACACCGTGATTAGGTAACTAAGGAGATGTTGATGTTGACGATGATGATTTTATTCTTGTTGAGACACCCCCAACTAACTCAGATTATTATATGGCATGAACAAATGGGTAGCCAAATTTAGTATAGGTATTTGAAAGAAAGAAAGGGAACGTACTTCAACTGCAGCAGCAGCCCCACTGGCTCTCTTCTGTCTGCCGAGAGTAAATAAAAAACGTGCGCATATTTCGTTAGAATTGATGACGATGATGATAAACTGTTTTAAAAAACACGATTTCTGTAGCAGAATGATGATCATCAGCAGCAAAAGCATCATGATCGCTACCCCGAATTTAGCATTTTAGCTAGTACCCTATCATTATTATTACCATTCTGTAATCAAAATCAACATCATCATCCTTCCAATTCTACCTTTTCAAACTACCTATACCTTTAAAAAAACAATGAATTGGTAGTAGTGGGCATACCCATGTTATCGGATACACTATGTATAAGCCTATATGAATATATCTCTCTCGAATGTTATTACAAAGTTGCTTCATATTTATTGACGAAGAAAAAAAACAAAAGGGTATTACGAAATCTCCCATTATTACTGTTGTTATTATGGAGCATTGATACCATTCAAAGAAAAAAGGCAGCAGAGTTCATTGCAAAAAGGAAAAAGGAACGTCACGACAACCCAGACGCTGTTTATGCTGGTGAGTCGAGCGTGCATACAAAATGTTCAAGCATATTATCTATATGGTTAGTAGAGGGACATCTTTTTCAAAAGAATCTTTAAGGAGTTCGTTACAGAAAATAGAAGATGTAATTAACCACACTCTCAGTTTCTATCTCTTACACAAAAACAAACAATAATGTTTATGAAAGACTACTGGCAAATTTGTTTATATATGCTGCTTGTATTTACTACACCAACATGAGCGTAATAAAAATAGAAAGAAAAGGAATTAGTGCAATGTCATTTGAAATGTTATGTAGGTAGGTAGTATAATATGCAATATTTTTGTACCCATTTATGGTTCAGTATTTTTGCGACAAGCAGATAATGTGTTTCATTCAATCTTTTGTTTGCTGCCGAAGCGCCTGCTGTTAATGAAGGAATTTTTACGATGATAACGAATGATACATTGAGTATGTATTTTCAAGTGTTATTTTTGCTGGTTAATTGTTTATACTGATTTGCAAAAAAAAGGTTTTGATGATTATTTTTAGCAATCGTTGCAGTTTTTAGTATCAGTGAGTGAACGTTCAATGCACTTGATCGGAACTTAAGCTCCAAAATAATGCATATGACTTTTTTGCAGTAATTTGTCAAAAGCTGAATTCATGAAATAAAAGAATAAGGTATGTACCTAATGATAATAAGATAATAATAAGATTTTACTGACATGGAACTTTGTACGTGACAAATTAGTAAAATATTTGAATTCCTTGTTAGTCATTGACTTTGGCGACACAATTTTTGTTGTTTGGGAATGCTCCTCAGTGGAGGAAGGAGGATGTGATAATTGCTGTTATGATGACGATAATGCCGAAGTATTATAGAATATTGTCATTGTGTAAGTTAATTGAACGGAAAAGGAAGGGCAGGGCGAAAAAAAGTTTGTCATTTGTCCAACAACAAGTTATTTTTACTGTCACTTTCGTTTATGATTACTATTCTAATGTATACATTCCTTGCTGATTTGTTCAAGACGACATATTTAACAATAATAAATAAGGTGCTTTTGCAAATCATCAACAAAAATACAATGCTTCAATATGAAAAAAGCTTTACAAGCTGTATAGCATGGTACGATGCCACTACCACCCTTCAAAATATGTTAAGTGTGTAACAATATAAAGCGTCTTATTCCACTTGAATGACACCTTCAACCCATTAAACAAAGTAAAGTCGTAAAATACTAGTTTATATTTTTGCACTTCTGCAAATAAGCATGAGAATAAAATAAACAGCAGCAGAACATATACATGGCATAAAATGCTTTACCAACTAACATCCCATCCAGTACACCACATTTATTGCCTTGCAGTTTATTTCTAGCCGGAAGAGGTTAATTAAGTAATCAATTAAATTATAATGACCCATAATATGCACAGGCATGATTCGCACATAAAAAAATTTGATAGGCTAAACAGTGTTCCATATGCCCATTATTGCCACTCTTATGCAAGTTGGTTCGTTGGTCCCATTCATCTCCATCGCTAGCATTCAATACAATAGATTTCCTGCACAAATTAAATTTTATCCTCAATCCCACTTCTATTCCAGGAAACATTATGGCTTACTATGTAGTTTGTACATATTTCATTAGAAAAAAAATCTGGTGCTTCTGACCGCAGTAGATTACACATTGAGAAATTTCAAGCAAGAAAAGGAAGCCTCAAATCCCGAATAGGTAATTATTTTAAACAAAATGTATGTGTGTGCTGAGTGTGTGTGGAGCACACTTAAAAATACAATGCCACCACCACACTCGTAAGTTTGGTTATTATTATTATTCTAATATCTGTTGCTGGGCAAAAATCTCATTTCCAGCAGAGCGGAATCCGTTTAGTACATGAAGAAAGGGAAAAAAATTGTAATATCCAATCCACACTTTTGTTTAACTTGGTGGTCATGGTGGCTGAAAATGTTGTTGATGATGATGGGAACAGCAATAAACTATTTAACATTTCCAATTCCCACTGTTGATTGTTAACAGAACATACGAGTGGTTTTTGAATGTCGGAATTATAAGGATATTCCTGTTTATTGCACTCTTCCAGTTCAGTGAAACGTCAGAAGAAAAAGGTTGAGGTAAAAGAATTGCTTCCAGAATACTACCTACCACACTTGCTATATAATAATATATGCATGTTGTTTATATGATATATCTTCTAGTGTGTAAATACATAGTGGTAATTATTCACTTTCCTTATTATCCATCTTCCATAATATCCGGTCTTTGTTGTCGGGAGAAAAGGATCATGATGGGCATTGTTATTTAATTGTCGACACACAATGCGTACATTGTCCTAAGTGGTCTGATGAACTTGGTCATCATCGTCATTGTTGAATTCTAGCTTGGATGACGATGATGGTTATATGGCAAAACCATTTTAACTGCATAAATATGTTGAATGTTTTGTGGATAGTCAGAGATAGTAAGATATTTCCACAAACAAGATGTATATATACGATTAATATTTCTTCCAATAATAATACAAGAAATGCTTACTGTTTCTATACTGGATTCTGATTTTTTCACACGCAAAAGTCCCTGTGTATCATGTATGTGTATGAGTGCGGGAAACAAAAACTTTTCTCATGTACCCCTCTCCTTGTTTCCTTCCAGGGAAGAGAAAAAAACGACAACTTTTGTGTATTTTTTATGGCAACTAAAAACGAGAGTAAGTTTCCATACACACGAGGACAGTGACACGCATACGTAATCAGCATCAAGCTCCTTTCTCAAATGCTCATCATATCAACCTTTTCAATGAAAATCAATGAACTTTTAGAGATAAAACAGAATTTTTTTTAGCTTTTATTTCTTTTAAGCCAAATCGGGAAATCGTACCATTTTTGGGTGAAAAGAAGCGTTATAATAATTCATAATAAGGGCCATATCGGGGAATGAAAAAAATGTTTTATTTTTTCAATAAAAAATATTGTTAAATGTTTAACCCTTTTCATCGGCATTGATCTATTTATTCTTTTTATAGAAAAGATCGGAATATATCAGGAAAATATTGAATCCATAAAAGAGTTACACATTTTTGAAAAAGCGGAAAAAATCGTGGGAAAAGGGTTTCCAAAAATACAAATACCTAAACATACATCATATGTTGCCCATTTGTATCATCATCACATCACATTTTTCACACCGTCCGACAAACCGATACATACACATTTTTTTGGGGGAACAAACAAGGATGTAATGATTTTCACAAGTTTTTACCGAAAAAAAAAATCACCAGGATAAATAAATACCCTGAGACCATCATCATCATCATTTGTATCCCTCCGAAAAAGATTAGTACAAAGAAAGCCATTCTGTTTTACCCAAAAAAGGGAATTCATTGCCATTGCCACCAAAGCTGCTCATTTCTTTTTTGTCGCTTCTTTGCATCTTCTGGTTTGCTGCGTTTGATTTTCTAACATAAACAAAGGCAATGGAGTAAAAGGGTTTCCCTAGAAATATCCTTTTTCTCTTGAAAATGTGGAATAATATATGGTAATGATGATTTACAAGGAAAAGTGTTGAGAGGCCGGATTTTTCTATGTGTGAAGCCATACCACTGTTGGATTAAGCCGGTTTTTATATATATGCGTATATTCATTATCATTATATGAAATATTTACAATGTCTCATTACAAGAGTGCCAGGTGAGGGAATCACAGATGGTTTTTTTGTGTGTGGAAAAAAGAAAGTTTATAAAAAATGATTTCACGTACTTATAAAGTGATACTGACCTGGTAAGCCTTGTCGGGACAGCGGGTACGGATGACGATTCGAAGGATTAAGAGGATAGTATGGGGATGAGAGATAAGGTGAGAGTCCACCATGCGGGCTGGGACTGTCCGGTGTGTGAGGAGCTGGCACTGTAAGAAAGAATCAAATTCAAAAATAATCAATAGATGCTCGCATATTTATTTTATGGAGATTTTTTGTAGGTCATTTTTTGTTATGCAAAAGTGATGAGATGAAGATCATTGTGTCCACAGAATATGTAAAGGCATTTCTATGAAAGGAAGGGCAAAAAAATGGTTCAAGTTGGTTCCTTCCTTGCTTCGCGTACAGTCAATCAGTCAGAAACGAGCAGAGGGAACAAGGGCTTCTCTCTCTCTCTCTCTCGTTGCCCAGTTTTCTGCTTAACCCAGGAAATCCAACACACATAAAAACCACTAGCATTGCAATGCAATCAGTTTTTTAAAGCTTCATCTCATCACAACATCACCATCAGCAGAACTGGTGGTGGTGATGTTCTATTATAACATGACCAGATATACACAATCATCATCATGATCGTCGTCACCACGCACACCACACATTTCCTTTTTGTGGAATCCACAATAATATGATGCTCTAGCAGAGAGACCATTCATGTGGAATACGAAATAAAGTAACCATGCTTTATGTTACATCATATTCCAAGTGAACATGTTATAATAATGAAAATAATATTAATAAATAAGCATATAAATATAGAGCATTTTCCCTATTTCCGTTCTGCACTGCATCAATCTGGAACAGAGCTCTTGTAATAACGCATGTAGTTGTGGTAGTAATAATAATGAAAATAAAAACGTGTTATTAGAATTGGGACTCTCTGGTCGTGGAAGGAGAAATTTAGTTTTTTATACCTATATATTTTAAAATTGTATGTATGCATGTACAGTGGAGATACACAAGTGAGTAGATATATACGCTGTCATGGAACATGGGTGGTTCCTCCTGGTTAACCACTTCCGCCTCGCTTCCCTCCATTCATCCTTTACGGTTTAAGACGAAGATAGCGAGAAAAGAGACTTTTTTACTTTTATAAGTAACATGACAACTCCCACTCACATGAATCTTAAAAAGTGGTAGATGTACAGCGTAATTTACTCCTAATGAACGACAGCGAGACTCGAGGTATAAAATACATTTATAAATGTTGTTATTATTGTTAGAATGTACATCATCAGCCATTAGTTCATTTTACGACGGGAGTTTTCTCAAAACTATTCTAAAGAAACAATATTCATTGTTGGAAATATTACTCGTGCATGCATGAACAATGCTGAGATTGGATTGTACAAAACACTGGAATTTTTCATGATGATACCTGCGATGCAATGTAGAGCTTGCAATGATAATAGTGTTTATAATGGATAGAGTGTAAAACTAAAGTCATTTTATTCATTTGTACAATAACGTGTGTTGTTACTGCAAGTAGCCAAGTGAGAAAGTATGGATGGACGACTGCGGAAATTGTCTTAATCTAAATTACCCATCTGTTTTCTTCCATAACTACTACTACTACTGCACTACCCAAGAATAAGGTATGAAATGCACAGGAGAGCAGCATGGCATCCAACATGCACACTCACACACGCCTTCTCATCCTACTTACTACACTGCTCCGCTTTTTCTTCATCTTCCTTTCCATTTCACTTATCTACTTGACTTACTATCAAACCATTCTCCACAAAAAGAAGAAAATGTAAAATGCAGAAAGAAAGAGTGTAAAACACGGAGAGAGGCTTTGAGGTACACACTTGAGTCTTGTTTCTTTATGGACAACTTAGGAAAAAACCCTCTTGGTAGCCTGTTTCCCTTCTTGTGTATGATTGTATCTATCTCCTTGCTTGAGCGAGTATTAAGTAAACCGCTTAAAAAGTTACCTTTTCGCCTTCATCCTTCTTCTTCGCTTTACTTTATTTACTGCAATTTTCATTTCCTTTTCCTGTTCTTTACAAATTTATATTTCTCATCGGCTCCAATGTGCTTGTAATTTAACAAGCCAGTCCACTGCACTAAATACTATAAGCAGGCTAATTTTTTATTCTCCCTATTCATACCTCTACTTTGCTGTGCCACCGGCAAAAATATAATATGTACAGGATAAAAAAATTGAAGATTTTTATCTTCTTCCTTCCAGAAAAGAAAAGTGAACAGTAGAGGAAAAAATGCTTGTGGTCGGATGGACATGCTATAAAGTTGTTTATTTAGTTTATCCTCAGTGTGTACTAATGCCTTTTTTTCTCTCTCAAGAAAATTGCAACACGTTAAAACGGGGTGCACCAAGTAAAAATGTGAGAGGGTAGCCGATATAAAGAGAAAAAATACTTGGGAAGGGAACAAAATTTCACATATATGCATGTATGGCGCTTTTCCTCACTGTAAATGTGACGCTGCAAAAATCTGTTGAGGAAGATTTACTTTTAATGAGTGGGATTTCCGCTGGAAGACGATCTTGCCATCGTCATCCATAATTTGACAATGGATGGACACGACTGACGTGGAAAAAAATACGGTATGTGTGCATTATGATCATCGTTGTCAGCATCAACGTCTCAGATTTAGTGGATGATACAGATAATTAGGGAGAGATAGAGAACACATTGTGGGCATTCATAAGACACTTTGTTTTTTTAACTAATCATTTTTCTCATTTATCATAAAAATGTCGTTGTGTATAGTGACGAAAAGAGAATCTTAATAAGAATATTTCTTTTAACATATTTTTTTGGGAATAACCTATTGGTCAGCCAAAAAGATGTAAAGCTGTTGAAAAAGGGGACAAAAGGATGAATGAATGATTTGGGGGAAAATAATGAAACAGATGAATGACATAATGACAAGCAATTAAAGCAAAAAAAGAAACCAGTCCCATTTTTTCTTGCACCACAACTTTTTTTATGAAATGAGCAGACTGCTTCCTATTCACTTGTGTTTCAACATTCATTCAGTTTTTTTTCTCTCCTGAGCTCCCTGTCTCTCCTTATTGTTATTTATTGACAGTCAGTCATTTACACTATTACCGTTACAATATGGTTACGTAAAAAGATGTTTTCTTCAAGTCATAAAATGACAAGATTTTTTTGGGATTCCAATTTCACATCGAGTGTTTTGGTCATGTGTGGGGTGATGGCGAGGCGACAGTAATGATGATTATTGCTTGATAAATGAGTAAAAATATATAAGCAATGTAAGAAAAAAGTCGGTGACAAAACTTACAAAACTTACCAGGGGTGGGTTGGAGACGAGCTTTGGTTTCATCATTGGATGTGTGACCGCTACTGCTGCTGTCAACGTCAGATACGCCACTGTCAGCTGGACTTGGAGGAAGTGAACCTGAGAAAATGAAAGGAAAATAATACATTACTCAACAATGATTATAATTCAGCCCTTCCTTAATGATAATAATCATAATTATGGTCATCATGTGAATGAAAATGAATTAGACGCTTTCCCCTGGACAGGAGATGGTCCACAGATACATACATACACGCATGAATTATTGAGTTGCCAAAAAAAGTTTTTGAAACTAAACAAAGATACCTGACTTTCAAGAAGGCAGACTTTTGTCGGACAATGAGTTTAGTCAGTCTGGATGCATGCGTGTTTGTATGAAAATGTATGAAGTAATGAAAAAGGTAGGAGTATACAAGAGTTTGATATGAACATCAAGAAAGGGAAGACACGAAAACAAAGACGAAAAAGTTGTAACGAAACCAGAGTGAGAGGAAGTCAAGAAAATCTTTTTTTGTATGTTATAGCCTCCAGCAAAATGATCGTGGGAACTTGAGACCGCCATCTTTTCCTTGAACCCATTCGTTCACTTGTACTTAAGTACTCTCTCACACAAACACATACAAACATCATATAACAATTTTTATTACTTTCATTATATCTAAATACACATGGATACATGCATACAAACAAGAGAAAAATAATAAAAAAAGGTATTTTCTTCAAACAGTTAAAAGAAACAACAGAAGAGTGGCGGATATGATACATTTTTTTATTCTCACATGATGATCACGATTACTTTATGTTTTCCAGGGGAAGTAATATATATTTTTTAAATGATATGATGATGAAATGTTATACTGACCAGTTGATGTTGATGTATATGGAGGAAGCCTGTGAGGACCAAGGATCCCGTTGGGCCCACCTTGCAAAGAACTGAGTAACGGGGAGGCACCAGGATGATGATTCAGAATCCCTTGGAGTAACGTCTGTTGTGGCGATGTTCTAGGAGATCTCCGACCTTCCAACTCCAATAAACCATTTGGCCCAATCAATCGGACGCCGCTGTTATCAACTGTAATAAATAATAATAAAAAATATATTAAATTACCGGTCTGTTAAATTTTTTATGCAATGAAATAAATTCATATTGTGGAAATTGAATGGCACATGGGAACATCAGCAGAAGAGGTAAAAATGACAATATTGAATGCTTTATGCTCTACATTTGCATTTTTGTATGCATAATTGAATACCTTTTTGCCAAGAATGGAATGGATACTTACAAATAATGTGCCTAATATCATTTACATGCTCATTTCCTTTTTGCATTGAATTGTGTGCATCTTTTTATTACTTTTATCCCGTTCCATTTTTATCAATAAATACGAAGAGCAGAAGACGAAAAAGGATTAACCTTTTCCAATCAATAAAATCCTCCGATAAGAATCACGTCACATCTTTTTATTGCTCATCCTTTCATCTGCTCTTTTTCCTCCTATTCATTCCTTCTGACAGATCAAGTTCGTCTGGACACTGATATCTTTGAACTTTGCTGGTATTACCAGCATCATCATCAAAACTCATAAATATTCTTGGATGAATGTCAATTCCGATAAAAGTAGGATCTTCTGTAAGCCAAGAAGAATTAGTCGTGACAGTTTGGTTTCATCAGAGAAACATGAAAAGCCCACATTTATATAATATGCTAAAATGCTAATTCCTCTCTTATGATTCAGAATTACGGCAAAGAGGGTGCCTAAAATACCAACATCCCTACATCGATCCACCACCACCCAACCTACCCTGTAGTGGGATCACCATGGCTAAACTAGTACGGAAGAGGAGGACAAATTTGCGTACAAACAATTTTTTTTACAACCACCAACCATGATCGGTCGGTACACAAATGTAAGCAAACAGAAGTAAAGTAGTAACTTCCTTGGTCATTAAAATGGTTAGCGTTATGCGTGGCGATGGGTACAAGCAAGATATTTAGAGGATAAAAGGAAGGAAACGAAAAATAGAGCCAAGGCCTACTGCAAACTTCAGGCAATCCAAGAGTTTCAGCAAGAAATTGTAATAGCGCATTTGTAGACGACATCATCCTATCAACCATAACATGTCGTTGTAACATATAAGCTTTTATATTCTCTCAGATAGCACAACAAAACGAAGAAGATTGCCCTGATAAGATTCTCCTTGCCTCTTGTTGCTTCCCTCTCTAGTGGCAAAGTAGCTTCTAACAATCCCAATAACCACACTCGTTTGTCATATTTACACTCACTCTCTAGCAATTATATGCATGCATACCTCCACTCCTCTCTACTGCAATCTACAAAATGTATCTCTCTCTGCCATTATCATCATTACCAGCACATCATTGATGCACATGCATAATCGAAAAGAACACAAGAAGAAAAAAGGATTCATGGTTATGCGAAAAAAATGTGTGCATTTGCAGCTGTGCACACACATCAACGCCACCATATTACGATGACGTGACTATGCCCATCGTCAATGGGTAGGACATACTGATCATAACAATTATCATAAACAATAATTTAAAAACAATAGATACATACATAGATATTTATAATCCTTTATATGAGCCTGCCCTCCTATCAGAAGTGCCGGTCAAAAGATATAAGAATCCGAAGTGCAACAGCAGCAGGAGCATAATCAAAGGAAGTACTCTATTACTTATTCACTGATTATCATTTTCATTAGAAACGGTTTTCCTTTCTTGAGCAGATAAATCCTATACCATAATAAGTATATCAGGGAATGCTACTGAAGATAATATATGAATTTTTTTCAGCAATAATGTGCGTATAGTATGTAGGGATGCATGCAAAAAGTAAGTTAGCGTATGCATCATAATCATCATCATCGACGTCGTCGTCATCGCCATTCAAACGGCTTCATGTGTACTTTACCTTGTCCTGATTACCGTTCCTCTTCCCAACATGACAACAACGATAATAATAATATTATGGACGAGTCGCAACACACGAAATAAATATAATATCATAGCAGAACAACGAGTAAAGTATAACTTGGATGTGTGTAATGGCAGATATTATGGCGCTGTATGTGTACCTACCACAGGCCCGCTGTTGATTCCATGCGTGGTGATGATGATGATGATTGAATTGATAGATTGATAGGCTTCAATAACAAAAATTGTCATGTGTGATTTTTGTTGTTGTGACTTGGCTAGACAAGTAACTTGAATAAATGCCTTCATTCAAACATGCACCATGTATGGTAATGAAAATCTTTTGCAATAGAGTGTTTGCTGACTGACACTAAATTGTTGTCATATTCACAGCACATAATCATAAATGGCAAGGCGTAATATTTTTTCAGGTAAATATAAATATGTATATTTCCTATGACGACAATGATAGCAAAGTAATAATGATAATATGTATGATAAGAATCTCATAATATATTAGTTATTATCATAGGAAGTGTATTCAATGCCACGGGAGAAGAGAATCATGGGAATTTTAGGATATTTCCTGTGAGATAAAACTTTTTGTCGCAAGTCAAGACGCACATTGTTATCAAATGATACCATACTATATTATAATAATGATCCCGGTCATACTTCATTTCGTATCACTGAACTGTCTACCTTCCAGAGCAAATTACTATTTACCCAGCAGCAGCAGTAGTAGAGTTAGGTATGCTACGGCCACACAGCTATTGTTGTTTAAAATGAATAATACAAAAAATGTAGATCCCACGGAATGATGTGATTTTCTTGTAGATTTCTACAAGAAGCGGTATGATGCAATCGACGACATCTACATACTTTCAACCCATCAAAATGTAACCGACACAACAGCGATGATAGCTTGAGTTGAAACTGCTTCTTCTTGGTTTTGATTATATGATGATACAATACAGCCACCGTCAAATCATCATCACGCTCCTCCTAGTTTTGGAAGGAAGAGTGAGCAAGCTATCAGATTTTATATAAAAGTTTTAGAGGAAAAAGGAATAAAATGAAAATGAAACTACAGTTTTCTTTGGATTGTAATAAAAATGGAGTGCAGGTTGCCCAGAGGAGAAGATACATACCTACTCAACGAATCGAGAAGACGGCGTTGTCGATAAAAGCATTATAACTATATACGCAACAAGATATATACACCACAAAGCTACAAATACAACAAAGGAGTGTGTCTGTGAGAGAAGAAGAAACGGAACCGTGTGCTTTTTTTGAGAAATGCACCAGAATTTGATATAAAAGCTACCCCTCGGGGCAATTTTTCCACCTACTAAAAATAAGTTGTGTACTGTGATGTTGATGCTGCTAGTATGCATGGATTCACTCTGATGAACATAGTAAATGCCTGGATTTTTTTTGATCTACCTGTTTCAGAAAACATATAATGGTATCATCCTTGTCTCCATACTCAAGCAACCTGACTCACCACACCGTCTTTTATTTTTACATGGAAACTGTTTTCTCATCGTCAAAAATTAAACCATCACACCGTGTTTTTTTTCCTCCGCCATAAATTATATTTATTATTCAGCAGCTCTGCTAGCTATTTAGTCAGTGAGTATATAACTCACTTCCTTTGTGCCGCAGCAGCAACTATTCTGGAGCTCTCTTTACAGCAGGAGTTTTTGGTGAAAAATGTAAAGAAACGATTTCAAAGTTGAAAATCATATGCGTCATGATGATATGCATGCATTCAACTCTGATTATATGTACAGCAGGTAAATATAAATGTGTACATGTATATCAGGTATAATAAAAGGTAAAGGAGTGCACGCCATGATTGCTACTTCCTTTCATTCCATCATCATTTTCTCATGCGATGCACTACTCATGACTCCCAAGAAAAGAAACAGATACTGGAAACTTACTGCTGTAGAGTGAGCAGTGGTGGGTGACTGAAGTAAACCGTCAAAAAGCAGTAATGCATCCCGAATTAGGCTTGTTATTCTTACAGAATTATATAATAATAATATATGCAATTCGACCTGCGTGTGTTATGAAGAAACGTCTATTATACTATTTACAAAGTAATTGCAATACATACTCATACATGGTTGCACATAATATTTTATATACTTTTGTTGCACTGTTTCCAAACATAAATCAGGACAAGAATAATTTGTAAATGTGGATATTTTCGGTGAATAAGTACGGAATTGTGGAAACACGTGCAGGAATAAATAAAACGAATGCATGACAATGACGATAGTAATAGGGAATGCATCGGTGGTTCCAGGTACAGGAAAATGAGGAAAAATAAGAAAAAGTGGTCTCTCTCCACCTTGTACATTTTGGTTACATGTGTATGTGCATTCAATCATAAAATGCCCGCATCATGGATACATTAACACTCGGAGAATGGATAAAAAAATATATGGCATTTTATCATGAAATCGAGAAAGGAAACCAGGGAACCGGGTCACATATCATTACTGTAGTATACTTGTATCGTCATCCGTCCGACCAAAAAAGAAACTGAATTTGGGTGATGTTACCTGTATTGCCATTATGCATCCTATTTATTTATTATTTATTATTCCTATTGTCTGGAATTTTACAAGTATGGAAAAAGGTAATGTTAATCTCAAGAAAATATTATGGGAAAATGCAATTTTTATCACATCGAAATTTTGGTGAGTAAGTAGATTCTCAAGTCTGCTTACAAATTAGGCCACACATTTTTACCATTACTGATATATTTAAAATCTAATGTCTGGAAGCTGTGCCGACTGCGTCTGGTGTGTGACCGCATTTCTTTGATCGCCACGATGCGTAAATTCGTATACGAATTCACAGTTATGTACGTAGTAAAAAATGCTTGGTCGAGCGAGAAGAGGTGTGGAAAGATGACCAATAAAGGGTTCCTTTCAAAAAACCCTTTTTCAGTCCAATGGCTCAGCCATAGTACAAAAAGGTAAATATACACACAAATGAAAACGGTAAAAAGTTCCTGTAAATTTTTTTATTACGGTCTTTACCTATTCATCATCATCATTGCCATCATGCATTGAATTCATCAGGTTCACAAAGGAAACCTTTTTTCCGTAAAAAACGGAAAGTACTGATGGACGAGAACAGTAGTAAAGATAGTAAAATTGGTTGTGGTGGTGCTGGTGATGAGGAGGATAATAGCCATGCATTGCTGATGTGATGTGTTTTTTTACGAAATTAGGATAATAACAAAAAAGGAGTAAAAATTGGACTGATGATGAGACGGGAAAAGAAGGGTTCCGTTGTTATTATTGTTTTCCTAAGGACATGATGAGTTTGATGATGATGCTGCTGGTATACTTTTTTTTTCTTGAGTCATCTGTCCAATGTTTCTACTACGGTATTGACGATAATGATGATGATGATTACTATGGTAAACTTGGAAAATGGGTGTCTCTCACTCCAGCAGCGGGATTTGTGTGTGTGTGGCTGAAGTTGAAGAGAGAAGGTGTATTACACAGTTGTAAAAATATATTATGATGATGAAAGTAAAAAAACACAACTGCACAAGTAGAAAATATCGTTCAAGAGAACAACCCTTTCTTTTAAACACGAAGAGGAACCCTTTTTCTCTTTAAAAGGGAGGAGAACCAAGAATAAAAAGTTGGTTTTTGTAGAAAGAGAGAAGAAAGAAACAAGACGTTATTTCTACAGGCATGCCCTGGCACTATTGACAGATAAACACCATTCCAATCCAAGGATGATGATCATGATGACTCTCATCGGCCTTGTATTATCTTTTAAAAGAAGAAGAAGCATTCCTAACTGTACATATTTCCCCTTAAACTCTTTTCCTGAGGAAAGAAAAAGAAAATGGTCATCGTGAAATAATAAAAAAATGCATGTGTACTAATTCACTTGTTTTTTCAAAGAATGTTTATAAGGGTAATATTTAATATTGGGAAATTCTTTCATTCCATTTATGGATGCAAGGTGCACGCTGATGCGGTCTCTGCCGCTGCTGAACGAGATAGGTAATAAATATAAACGAATGCATACAAACAAGCAGCCAGACATAATAAAAAGGAAAGAATCTGCTCCACCTTCTCTTGTATTCATTCAATCTTCTCACCACACGAGTGCTGCTGGTGGTATGTGTACCGTACCGTTATATAGTGACTATGAGGCATTGGTGCTCTGCGGCTCTGATTCCTTTATCGGCTTTACATAAACCGATAAATGGAAATAAGATGGTCGGTCAAGAGAAGAAAAATGACGATGATGCCCTCAAGGAACAATTACTATTATATAAAAAAAGGGATTACTTTTTTCCCTTTTTGTATGCATTCACTTTATAAGTGATTAAGTGTATACACAATTCTTTTATATGAGCAATGTTATGTAATAGCATTGTACACAATTTTTGCAAAGGATACAGCAGCATTAGCAACAGTGTTTGCAATATCATTGCAACATCCACTTTTAATTTTCTTCCTTTCATCCTAATCATCAGCATCACCAAGACCATTTGTAAATATATAAATAGGTGGAGGTATGGCGGTGGCTCTTTATACTGCGATGTACAATTTTATTTCTAAAGAAAACTGCCAAATCTGGTCCTCTATTCCAGTTCCATTTTTAGCCTCTACGACTTACTCGCTAGTTGTTGTTACCTTATTTGACGTCTTGATTAGTCGTCGTTATGGTACACTGACAGACTGATACGTATTATACGACACAAATAGCTGCCATCCAAAATATCATAATAATAATAAGTATGAATGCTGCTTGCGATTAAATGCCTAAGTCAATTGCCATTTCTGTCAAGAAAACAGATTTCGCAACACACCTTCATTCTTTATTGGCGGCAAGACTTACTGAACGTCTCTATATAGTACGCATCGAATAGCTATACTATTTATTTACCCAAGCAGTAAAGCTGCTCGTATTGAAATTGAATGCAGGTTAGTGTAGCAAAGTCAACTTCGCACTTTCAATTTCTTTTTTTCATCACACAACGTTTACACGTAAACTTTATAATGACAACGGCAATGATGTTGACGACACAGTCTATAATGCATTGCTGTACACATAACATAGAGAAAAATATGCCTAGCAATTGACCCACAGGAAAACACTGTCAAGTTGAATCTATTCTCTGTCACTCCACCACATCAAATTCAAATGCTGTTTAAGGGAGTTGACTATACTTTTGAAGTTTTGAAGAAAGGAAAATGTTGCATTGTTGCTACACAGCTATTAATAATAATATCACAACGCTGCTGCTACAACATCATCAGCGCTTTGAACGCATAGTCATTTCAATGTTATTACCTCACCATTGTACCACTCTACACGGTTTAAGACGATGATGATGATGATCAACCTAGGATGTCCTAGTTAGTCGAGTAACCGTGTAGATAAAAAAGAAAATCCCATTTTCTATTATTCCCTCTCTCGCTCCTCTTTTCTTTCGTTATCCTCCTTTTTTATTCTCTCTCTCTCTATTTTGATGTCAAGTTATTTTCGTTTTCTATACAAAATTTATTTGTTTACTTTTATATTAAATATTATATTATGTTTCGTTGAGCACACATATGCATGTAACGTAACATTTTATTATTTAGGTATTATATTTATTATTATTTTTTGTATTTGCTCATCTTGGTTTGTCCAATGTAATTTCATATTTTGATTTGAAATTCTTACCAGAAGGAACACCAAGCTCTAAAGATGAAGGAGTGGGAGGAGTAGGGAGAAGATAGTTTGTGCGAGAGATAATAAGATATTCAAAGATGAGAAATGGGATGACGAATTTCCAAAGAAGTCATACAACAGTAATCATATTCTTATTATTACAATCACGCATAGCGATGTAGTGCAAAATTCCTATATTTCCTTCGCCCTACCACTTTTGCTCATCATCATGGAAGAATCAACAAAACCGTAATCATGGCCTTTGTCTTACCAAAAAATAATCATGATAAAATAAATTTGTAAGTTTTCATAGTTTCGTTGTTCATGTTCCGTTTCATGTTGCTACTACTGTTGACTATGTAGCAATAAAAAAACTTATCTAGGGTATCTCTCATGCCTAAAGTTTTTTATCCAACAACTGTTGGAAGACTAAGAAGGAGAGGATGACGTCGTTGTAAGCAACATCATCGTCTTCATATTCGTCGACAGGAAGAGTCAACTTCCTCCCAAGGAGCATTAACAAAAGCAATAGTTGTAGGAGTAGTAGCAGCAGCAGTTAGTCAGCACAACGAAGAAAACAACATTTTCCCTGTCTCTCTTAACTTTATATTGTTTTCCTGCTACGTGGTTACTTGCCACTACTGCCACGCTGACACTCTCTCTCTCCCTTGCTGTCTACTTGTAATGATGAGAAAGGAATCACTCATCCATTTACAGGAAATAATAACAAAAAAGTAGCAACCAGAAGAAGAAATGAAGAAACTACAACTCTAATATACACCATGTCTACATACGTAGAAAATAGACTCACTATAGAAGTTAAATTCTAAAAATGAAGTTTCTCAGAGGAGAGCCGAGACGAGAGAGAGAGAGGAAACGAAAACAACAGAAAATATGAGCATCAAAACATCCAGAAAAAAATAACCCTTGCCAAAAAGGAAGCCAATAAGACATACTAAGTATGTATATAGGTACACATATAACTTTTTTATTTTCAACATTTTTTCCCTATCAAAAGTGAAAGACGACGAAAAATTGATTATTTAGGAACAAAAAAGCGGCTTTCATTAACTACTTATTAGTTGCGTAATGCGTATTATTGACATAAGATGACATAACGAACTATATACTCAAGTCAACTTGTTACTTTACTTTTTTTGTGTAATAAATATATACCCGAAAAGAAATATATCAACAAGTAACGTCACGGCTTTGATAGCGATGAAGATGATGACGACGGTTGTGATCATCAGACCATAACAGAAAAAACAGGTAGTTTATATATGTTCATGTTGAGTACCCATCCTACATGATATCGTTATAAGCATGCTTGATGGGAGATGAAGAGAAGAAAGAGAAAATCTCTCTTAAAATGATGATGATAACACAAAACAGTTATTATACCATCACCATCTCCCTCTCCAAGCTTCCCTCTCACACTATACCACACTGTCTGGAAAAGAGAAGAAAGAAAAAGTAGAGTGATACGAAATAATATCTGCCTCTTCCTGTCGTCGTTGTCTTCTTCAACCCTCTCTCTCTCTTCCAATGACGCAGTATAGAGTAGCGCGTTATCAGTAGTACACCTGTACAAGGTGATTATTATTACAGTTTGAGAGTATGAGTGGATGTGAAGTTTATTTTATTTTTGGTAGCAGTAACAGCAACAACGCTTTTAAACATAGATACACACACAATTTTATTACTATCATCATCACCGTCATACTATCATCATGATTATCTGATTCAACAGGAGAAGAAAAATAAGGGAGGCTTTCATGCATGCACTTTTTTATATTTCGTTTCTCTACGAAAGCTACACGAAAACAGAAAAAAATAAGTAATGCTGTTTGCATGCACCTGTCGCTCCTTCCTTTTTGTTTTTCTCTCTCCCTTTCCTTTTGTCGTTTTCCAGACTTAAATCATTACACCATGCAACAGGCAGGTAGTGGAGAAACGAAGGATGAAGCAACCACCACGTTATCTACATACAATGTATATGTTTTTATTAAGTGCGAGTTTGTGTATGGCAATGACCAGTAGCGTAGGAGAGAAGAAGCCTTGGCAATTTCCGTCTTCATTTTTTTTTTGTTTCTATCATTTATTTTCTTGCTAAAGTATCCTCTTCCCTTCTCGTTCTCATACCGTTTAAAAAATCAAGTTGGTCTGATTGAGATTGTTTATAAAAAATATGTTTTCTTTTCCATGGTTTTTGGTGCTTCCCTTTGTAAATTTGGTGGCAGGAAAAAATAATGCTCCTGATAGCAAACTACCTACACAACTGTTTTCGTCCATCCTCAGGAAATGGATAAAAGAAAAAGGCATTGTGATGATGAGCATATTATATGTGTATATGTTATAACGTGTCTGAGTACGTTTCTTGCTCCGAAATAGTAGCCATGTGACGAATGTAATTAAAATCGTTTTTGTGTGCTCAGTCAGCGTTTCGTAACAATATTTAATAATAATGTTAACAATAATAACCGTAGTAGGAGTATATAACAAAAGGATAAATGGTGCACGCAGCAACTGACTGACTGACTGAGTGAGATCCGGTTAGCATTAACAAAAGTAAAAACACAAGTAGTCGTTGTTGGAACAGTGGCAGTAGTAATCTCCTGTCTTTATACAACTGCGTCGTTTGCGTCAAAGACTTTGAAAAGAAACAAAAAATCTCCTTCCGTTCCCTTTCATTGTCCATTAAGCCCATTTAGCAGAGAAAATAAAGAAGGAAAATAATAAAAAGCGGTTACACAATCAAAAAATAATACAGTCCAATAAAATCCAAGGAGTAATATTTAGGCCAGCACTGTATTATTTCCAAAATATGTCCATATATAAAGATTGCCCCATCCTATTACCATAATTTGTCCTTTGATATCAATAGCAGACCTTCAGATCTAATCCTTAACGCATTATACAATAATTTGTTATCTCTTGAAAAATCTCCATTATCAACTACTATTCCCAAGAAAATGGCAAAAACAAAAAGTGTGATACGATTTGTTTTCCTCTTTTTTATTCCAGAAGTATCCATAAAACACAACATTTCCTTGTACACGCATGGGTACCTAAGAATGCGCTGAATAGAGAAGTAATTTACTTAACTTACAAAATACAAATAAACAAGGCAATGTGAAACATCCAGGGCGATTATTATTTCTATTTCAAAGCCATCTTTCTATAATGAAATTATAACTATTCTAAATAGAAAATAATTATACATGTCTCATATTATTTTCTTGAACCAACTTTTGGGAGTATTATCAAATGTGGGCAGGCGTGCACTGCGTGCGACATATTATTTTCTATTTATGAAACGTGTGATTTGCCATTGATCAACTTTGTTCAACACCACAACTATTTATTATTATTTATTTATTTATTCCTTAAATATTAAGTTTTCAGTTTCCCTTCCATTCTTCTCACCTATTGAAACTTACAAATAGAAGAGTTTCTTTATTATATAGATTTTTTCTTTTCATAACTTCTAGCAAGGTTTCCTTTTCGCTCTATTCATTCATTTAGAGTGTGCACGCATATTTTTGCAAAAAAAAGCTTTAGCAAGGCAGGCAGACACACAGAGAGTGTATCCACCAACATGCAATTTGTTATTAATGGTTAATAGCAAAAAAGTAAAAATATGCACAGACACAGGCAGAGAACGTGCGGCGCTGTGAGTACAAAATAATGTACTTGTATTTCGCAAGTATAATAAGTAGTGGTAAGGCAAGCATTAGCACAGTATGTGTGTGGTTTCATATGGTTAGGTAAAAAAATGTCCTTGATTCCGTGCATTACACCTTCCCCAACAAATAAAACGACGAAAGACGACGATGATGATTAGGATGACTTATCGTACAGTATCGTGAGTAGTTTTTACTGCTTATATTATATATATATATTATTTGTTCATAACAATAATAATAAACATGTACCTATACCAAATACTACAACCATCATCTCACCATACATAATAATTTATCTGGAAAGAGACATACATACATACCTATATACCTCTATGTGCACTAATAATTGAATTGAATACTTTCCGTCATCACCGTCAACGTCACCATCATCATTATGGCATTATATTCTCTTTTTATACATGAAAATACTTCTTCCTCGGATTGAGTAATATTACCACCATCAAAGCACACAAAGTATAAATAGGAATGGGAAAGAGAGAGAGAAAAGTGCCAATCATGATTACTTAAAAAAGGTGTACGAAGTACATATTTGATACTTGAAGCAATGTAGCTTTTTCGATAGATAAATATCGCCGAGTGAATGTGTGTATATATTTGTAAAGTAAAGCAAATACCTATTAGTGTATTTTTATGGACTCTTCTTTCTACACTGCTCTTATTTTTTTTCCATTTGGCTCTCGTTTTTTTATTGAGAAAAAAATTGTGACTTATGTACGTGACAATTGCTAGTTGTGTAGAGACTTATAAAGCGAAGGGAGAGAAAGACACTTTTAGTGCTGCTACTTTTACTAAAGTAGTAGTAGTAGTAGACGGGTATAATAATAATAGCTGGCGATTATAATGCTAAAGTTGAGGCTGTTTATGTGAATACATAGTAATATACATAAAATAATAATAAGTGTTTTTGTGTGGAAAACTTTTGCACGTGTTATTAAATGCGAGAGTGTAGTACCATTACTGCGACTATTGCTTACTTATATAAGTATCCAGTTATCTTTGCATGTTTATAAGCAAATTTTTTTACCTGTCAAAGGTTAAAAATTTTCATGGTACGTATACGTAATGCCGTGTGATTTGATGCATTTATGCTTACGGTATAGACACAAACAGGATGATTGATAAGATTGATGATAAAGCTATGAGTTTTAATAAACATCAGCAGAATAGCTCAGCGGAGGGTTTCTGCTCTTGAGCTATATTCCTTTCTAGGAATCTTCTTATCTGCAAATAATTTTTTTTACTCGCTATGGATATTTTATTTATTTATTGGATCCCACCACCTATAAGAGTCCCTGGTTTCATTCAAATTTGTTAAAAGTATGAAAAAAATTTCATGTTGGTCGACAGTGATAAATATTATGCGAATTTAATCCTTTCTTAAACAATAAAGTGTAATCAAGAGACAAGAAGACTGCAGAATAGACGATGAAAAAAGCATATTTCTTTCCTTCTCCTGTTCACAAAGGCGCATTTAAAGGATGATCAAGTATGGTTGTTTGAAGGTCGAATTATTTTCGCTTTAAGATGAAACTTAAATGATGTGTATATTCAGTGTATATTGATATATGTAAAGATGGTACACGCACTTTAGACTTTAATCCTCCTCTCGTCTTCTTTATACTTGATGAATGATCGATACCGTGTTGAAGAATATTTTATGTGCAAGATGATAATGATGATGATGAAACGACAAAAGGTTTTAGAATTTGACACATATTTTTTCCCTGTTGGAATAAAATAACGAGCAACAATGCATCTGGTAAATAGAGACAGTTGGGCTAACCATCGTTGAAATTTTAAAGTCTTTGTAGAATTTGCATGCTATTTTATATGCAACCGTATAAGAGAGTGGTCGTTTAAAATGCAAATGATGAATGATAATAAAAAATAGCAGGATAAAGAGCTACCGTCATAATGGAACGAAAGAAGGATTCTCCTTCTTTTCTGTAATACCTAATTTTTGACAAGGTTTTCCGGTGGTTCGTGTAATATCATCGTCGTCATCATCCATTTTGCATGAAACGAGCGTACTCTATTCTACATCGTCAATATGCATTTTAAAGTTTTTGCATACCCACAAGAGAACCATAAACTTTAATGATTACTGTGTGGCCAGACAAATAAAAAAAATATACAGACAATCAGCCTACCAAACAACAAGCAGAGCTATTACGTAATGCAAGTAATAATAATAATATTCAGGCAAGAGAGAGAATTCAATTTTCGCCAAACTCGTGCATAATTATTATTATCTGAACATTGATACCACTTTTCTAAACTATTGAGGTCTACCAAGGAGGAGTAAGTTTTTAGGTGCGTAATTTGGTGACTCATCATAGTCAAGGAAAATATGTATATGATGTACTTTAAAAAATTATTTTGCTGCTACTAATCCAGAGCAAAAATTAAGTGGTAACACATAAGTACATTATGTAAAACGTACATGATGATGAATATTATATCGCTTGGAATAGGATAAATTGACAGAAATCGAGATCTTATCATTTCCCCCTGAACAGTATAACCGTTTTTTTTATCTGAGGAGGACAAACACGTTCCAAATTCGAAGCGATAGGTAATCCGTTTTCCCAGTGTCGACGAGAGATTGTGCAACGACAACAAGATATTATGCAGTGTTTACGGCAGTGAAGGATAAAATATTGTTAAAAATACACCTTATTTATTTGGGTTGCCAAACAGCACAAAAAGTGGGACTGTTTTCCTTTATTTCAAGTAAATACGCAAAAAATCAGAGAAATTGAATTGAATTAAGTTGAAATTGAGTGGAAGTGGAATTAGGTTTGGCATAATAATAGACAAAGCACATAGTAGTCCGTTTGGGCCAGTTTATGTCGCTCCATAAACACCACATCCTATTCCGGACGAATAGACCGTCTTAATCATTCCTCCAAGCCAACTAAATTATGTATTGTTGCTCCAGAAATGATAATAAGACTGGACTGACGTTAGTACCTAATTAGCGATATAGAGCATAGGAGCGATGGTGAAGATTCCCTAAACCACAAATAAGCGTACCAATACCAAATAATATTATCTGACCACTACCAACAGTAGTAATTGCTATGATTACTTTTTTCGGAGAAAAAGGAAATGGTATGAGGAGAACTGCAATAAGTTATGGACAAGGAAAAAATATTCATTTCCTTCTGGCTTTCTGGTTTATACTCTGATCAAAGTACAAGAAAGAAGCGTGCCATTGGCAATATTATTATTCATAATATTAAATCATAATTATATTAACGGCTTCCATACAGTGGAATGGTAATAACAACGTTGCCGTTTATTTTTTGATTGATTACTGCTAGTCCATATGCCTTACTATATGGAAGAAGGGTTTAATGCTTCTGGCAGTATTATTTAACATTCCACCATCACCACCACCCATTCCACACAAAAAAAAATCCCAGTAAGCAATAGGTCATAGAGCACGCCTATATGAATCAACCATTTGAGACAACAATTTTTTTAGTCAAAGGGTTTTTGGCTTGACTATGTAAAAAAATAGAATAAGAGAGAGAGAGAGAGAGATAGAAAGAAAGAGGAAAATTGTGTCGAATTGATTAATCTTATTGTGCCCATGTAATAAACATGAAACGGTGACGGCACATAAATTAAAGCAGTGCTGGTGGTGTAGTGGTCGTCATCGCAAGAAATAAGAGCATGTTGATGACGATGATGCTCTGGTTCCAAGAAGGATGGAATCGGGTCTCCTTGAATTGGTTCTTTAGCTTTTATTCACACAGATGAAGCGTGAAAAGGCAGCAGGCATCTAATTTTGTGAGACAGAAAGCGAAAACAGAGAATTCTGGCAGAAATTGAGCGACTACTGTTGTGTGTGTGTACACTTGAAGAAAAAGAAGAGGGGCTCGCTGCTGTATAGCAATAATAACAATATAATCATAATGGTAATAGACTCTGCGTTACATTCCATGCCACCATCACCACCACCGCCGCATCATTCTCATCATTATCAACGTCGTCGTCATCCCAAATAAACAAACAAGTGTATGTACAATGTGTATAGAATGCATAAAAAAATGTATATATGGTGGAGTGAGCAGAGAGTGCCACAAGCCGATTGAATTCTTTTCCCAATCCTCCGAGCTGTTAGCAGCGGCAGGAGTAGCAGTATAGAATGCCTCTAATCTAATCCGATCCAAATCGACTGACCTACATTCTTTCTTTCCGCCTTTGCGTAGGTTTGCGCTCCTACTTGCCCACTTTAACGGATGATATAGAGAGAAAGAAAGAGAGGAGCCGACCTATCCCCGGATAAATTGTTGTTCTCTCTCTCTCCCTCTTTCTCTTGGCCTATCATTCCATTTCCCTGTAGAGCACAACTAACTACATTATCCTGACCACCTTTTAAAAAAACACGGGCCATCTTTTTACCGACAGTCGGTTGTAGTAATAAAAATGCCATATTAATTAACATGATCATGATCATCGCCATCATGATGATGAGTTTCCTCTCAGCAACCCAGAAACCTTTTCCAATCTACCAAGTTCATTTTCTTTCCGCTCCACTTCATAATTGACTAGAGGGGAAAACAATTTTCCACGTAGGATTGAACAATAATAATAATAGGAGTACAAGCGGGCAATAATAATAACATCCACATTAATTAATGAATTTGGCCTTTTAATACAGTTTCCGTTTTTTTCCATCATCCATCCACCCATACTCTTATTTACATAATCAAATGTAACACACAAGCCGCATCAAATTATTATTATCATAATAATATCTCTCTCGCTGGCTATTCCCGTAACGGAATCTTATTTTCAAGAATGTACATAAAAATTATGTAAGTATTTGCTCCAGGATTTATTCTTCTCCCTCTTTGGAGAGTTGTACATCTCTCTCGCGACATATTATTATCCTAATTTAAGGAAAGCAAGGGAAGCGCAACTTAAAAAATGGTATGGAGAAGAAGTATCTACTCGAGTGAATCTCCACAGGGAACATTCCTTCCTTCCTCTTCTTCAATAAAAACACTCAGGCTCTCTCTCTCACTATAACTTAGTTATTTACCAACAAGCAGTGTTTGCTGCTGATACCACAGTACTAGCCCTTCTAACTGTATTTAGTTATTTTCTAGTAAGAAGCAAAGTAAGTAGGTAAAAAAAAAGTTTTGGATCCGGGCAGTCTCATGACCTATTTTTTACATTGGAGGATTCCCTGATGTGGCATAACGTAACGTGGTATCTTTAACCGTATTTGTTCTTATAGAACGCACATCTCTCTCTCCAATGATCAGATGAAAAGCATGTGTGTAGAGTTATATTTTTGTATATATGTATGTATTATTATTAAGTATTATATCAGAGAGTAAGTTTAGGGATGTTTGTTGCTGATGTAGGTCAACCTGTTCCACCACCGCTACCATCATCAACAACACATCGGCATTTAGCCCACTGCCACCATTTTTACTACATTATCATCGTCCACAGCAGCAGGAGCAGCACAACTTTTCGTTTAAGTGAGTATTCAAAGTAAAAGCCTCAAACTGACAGGAGGAGAAGAGGCCCTCATATAATAATACCAACTGCAACTTCCTATCATTTACAATTCATCATTGCATTGTATATAAAGGGTTGCGACCAAGTAAATCATGATTACAATAGGTGTGATAGCACCACCACCACCACCATTTTCATCTTTCCTTATGTACTTTTGACTGACTGGAGTAGAGCTTCTCTGTTTACAATTACGTTATATGTTGTTTGTATCCTTTATCCTTCTTGGAAACATGGGAAGTAACCTTATTACTGTCATTCTCTCTGGCTGACGATATGAGTGGAGAGGTAAACAAAAAAACGAATGAGTTCATTCAACAGAAAAAAAGACCTAGATGCTACCTAACTATATGATGATGAATATTATATTAAATCTGTTGATCAGTAAAATTATTGGATATGAAACAACCAAACTGCTTATCTGGAAATAATTTAAAGTGATGGAAGAAGTCCACATTCATATAAATATTTACTTTGCCAAGTTCAAAATAATCATATCGACGCATCACAATATGTGATACTGGTAAAAGAAGATAGTAGTATATAAATATGTGCTTGGTTTAATCTATTTATCAAATTAGATCGGAACTGGTGACGGTGGTGGTGGTAGTGTTCCAACTTCCAACCAAAAAAAGCAAGCAATTTTTGGCCATGATGTGTGGTCGGTTGGCCTACTACCACTATTGCTTGCATATAGGTATGTACATACAATGCTGCCTTTCCCATTTAACTTTTTCTTATGAGTCCAGCAGCAGCAGTAGTTGGTTTTATATCGAGCACGCAAAGATGTAATACAGATAGCATGCATTACTTATTCCACTAATATTATTACGTGTGTTGGCCCGTCAAAAAAGGCACAAAAAATGAGTGGACGGTCACTACAGAGCAATGATGATTTTTGCAAAAATGGAGTAAAAACAAACCTTGCTTACTGCTGGCGCTGCAGAAAAAAGTGTCATTTGTCATGAGGACGAGGCGAGGCCATTTATCAGAGAAACGCCATCAACGTTATTGTACATTGAGAAATAAAAATCAGTTGACCGCATATATTGACACAGGTATTATAATTGACAGAAAGTCATAAAATCATAATGAAAGTACATACATATACACACATATCAAATAACCAACGGCAGAGATCCCAACATAAAAGGGAACATGGCACAGAATTTTGAACATTTACGGAATTGGACTCTGTTTTTTGTCACCAGCTCTTCTGGTGCATTTTTGACCTGGTCTGGTGTTCCCTTGCTCTGCCCTGGTCCTCTTTTTTCTTCCATTTCATTCGTTTAAGTAATTCATTTTCCGTCTCTGGACTGTTGACCCAAATATTTTTTTCTTCTTGAGAAGAAGGGGAAGTGAAATGAAATGATTTACTTGTTGTTATTATTATTGTTATTACGACGGAACTGTAAAAGTAGTAGGAGTGTCGTCGGTTGTCGTGAATGAAATTGAGTGCCTCTAGGTCGTACAGTATACACATCCACACATCACCGCCACATTAAACAATACACGGACCTTCTTTTTCCTCTGTCAAGACGATAAAAGGATGCTGCTCGTGTATGTGTTTATGTATTGGTATATGTTTTACAGGAAAACCTGTTAAGCAATGATGAAACTACAACTTACTAATACGCTACTGTACAAGTATTTATTCAAAAGAACATCGTCGTATCACAATAAAAGGTATAAAGGCGCATTGAAAATAAGTGGTTTTACATTATGACAAGCCTCTTTTCTTCTTCCTCTTTTTCCCTTTTCCTTTCCCAGACTACAATAAAATCTGTTTCCTTTTCCTTATTTATGTATCATGATAGACGTAGTATAACTGCATGTTCAAGGTGTATAAAGTGAGTAGCAGCAGCACTTGCTATCATTGCTGTTTCTATTATAAATTGACTACACACACGGTATAAAAACAAATAAGCCATTGCGAGAGTGATTAGGCGCATTATGATTCTCTGTTCCGACCCAAGAAGACCCTCGTTGTCTTCCCAACTTTGTACACTTTCCTTCATCCTGTGCTCCCTTTGAGAATCAGGTCAACTACCGTTGAGAAGCTTGCTATATTACTCTGCTCCAAATTCATTCCGACTTAACTTATACGATTGCTCAATAATCCAATTTTGTGTCTGTGTGTGTAGCACCTTTATCATTTTCATCCAGCAGACCATTTTTTTGTCCTCAATTAAAATTTTGTATGTGAGGCTTCCGATGAAAATTATTGTTTTCCTCTAACAATTACATTAAACATGCCAATTTTTCTACGAATGTCTGTGGGCATATATTAGAATATGCATATTTTCAGGTTTCTGCTCTTTCACTATTGGCACACATGATACCGATAAAGCTCATCATGCCTCGAAGGTTACACATGTAAGTAAAAAAAACCGTTGTAAATGTGTAGCAATGAATGAGCTCATTCCCTGGGTTCAATAGACAAGGGAGGATAAAAAAACTTTCTGTGTAATAATAAATGTACTCCGTACGACGATGAGGATAAGTGATGCAATTCAATTTGCTCACTTGATCCCAGTCATCATCACCATTTCAGAACATTCCAACACCATCCTAATCTAAATATCTATATTAAATCGCTAATAGATTTTTGGGATATTGCTATCGCTTTTATTATTATTATTACCACTTTTTACTGCATATTATCTCTTCACAGCCATTAGCACAGCTTTAACTACAAAGCACTGACTAACTCAAGCCTCTTTCCCTTCTCCCAATATTTGCATGTTTCTGTTGCGCTCTTGTTTTGTTACTATTAATAGGTTAGGAACGTGCTACTGCAGAACACAAACTGCATTACCCTAGATTCTCATCTCCGTGTTACTACTGTCATTAATATTATTATCGTCATCATTATTATTTCACTAATATATTTTTGTAAGAGAGCGATCTCTCCATCGCTATAATCACCCACACAGCATCAGTAACAACACTCCATTAAAATACATGCCACCAATCCAAAAATGAATAGCGTGCCCCATTAATATAATATTGTTATTAAATTAATGCATGCATTTATTTGCAATGCACATATGCGCTGCTGCTTGTCGCTTAAGCCAGGTATTTGTAGTGGAACGTGTGATATAGATATATTTTTTGCGTAACCATTCTTTTCAATTGAGCCAAGCCAGGAATTGAGGATGATGATTTAGGCAGCTCAAGGTTGCATTGGATCCTCCGCCACCACAACAAAAAAATTAGCACTATCATCTCACTTGGTAATAAAGGCGACTATTGTTGTCGTAGAAAGGGGAAAAAATTGTAAGATGAGTGTGTGAGTATGTGTGGAGAAGACTTCGTGAAATTTACCAATATATCATCCTCTGTTGATTAGATAATACTATTAACAAATGCATGATCATCATCCTTTTCTTCTTGTTGTTATTATTAATACCTATTCTTTTTCATTGCCCAATCCAAGCTCTCTTTCTGATTGTTCTTTTCAATTGACCTGAAATTTCAAGAGATGACATTCATTCGTCACCGTCCTTTTAAAGTCGACGAAAAAGATACTGCATGGAAGATTTATTTATGCACAGTGCATTATGTTGTTACTAGTCGTAGCAATGTTGCACATGCTCACGTTCGTTCTTTAAAAAGCTTACATTTTTTGCTGGTTCGTGCCTCCAGGCCCAATCATAAACTTTGCAACGATAACTCTCTTGTTTAAGAGGCTCATTATTTCTTGCCGGAAGATCAGCTTCAAACCAGGATTTTAGAGAGAGTAAGCATCCCACAAGAGAAAATGCCAACCCAAGAAGTTTTTTGTTGTACAATCAATTCGTGCTAAAAATTTCAAGGTTTTTGCTACGTGTTATGTAACTCCACTCCTCCTGAGAGACATAATAAAAGAGTGGGATTATGTTGAATGTGTGACTCTCTCTCTCCCTTTCGTTAAGAGTAACAGGTGGCACAAGAAAAAAACTGATTGCATTTACCAAGATGATCTCATGCTGAAGTACAAAGCAAATAGCTACATACATACATACACCAAACATACTTGAGTAGGTAAGTACGAACTGGCAGAACTAATAGGAAGGAAAAAATGTTTATTATTCCGTGCGGAATTACACTCGGCTTAAATAAGCGCCTGGGCTCTTCTTAAAAACAAGTTTAAATATATGTATGGATTATGTGGCACGTAATATGCACTTATTATTATGATTACTATAAGACATACATTACATACAAATATATATATAGAAAAAAGCTTGCAAAATCTTATAAAGCATGTAATAGAATTGCAAACAAAAGGAACGTAGAATATGGAGCCGTTTTTTATTAACATACTATTACCATACTAACCGCGTCTCGTAGAGAGTGAGTGTGGATATGCTACAAGTCTTACCTACGGATACCGACACCACCAGGCTCACTGTCATTATATGAGCCTAGCAGCACACGGTTTTTATACCAGGTACTGGTCGTAATAATAATAACGATTACAATAAATATATGCACATGTTTACTTTCACTATTACCTCTAATTCTTGGTATTATAATTATTTGTTTTTCATTGAAAGCAAAAGGTAGCGCAAAAGAAAGAAAAAAAAACAGCAGGGGTAGCAGACCCCGCTTCTTCTTAAGTAACTTGGCG